>CAXHUL010000333.1:0-43116 GCA_964019695.1 Loripinus fragilis | reverse complement strand
TATTTATTTTTCATAATGTGAACAATTGTTTTAACTTTATGCTTTTGTAATAGGGTAGACCTGTATTGACTCGCAGTTGACAGAATTATTAATTAAATCTATATCATATTTATTTTATCCCACCCACTCTGTTCAAGTAAACATCGTTAGCCTTGATTTATTTATTTCTTATCGGCACGTTAGATTCAGCTTCTTAACCAAGGCATAGATTGATAAAGTTTTAAAATTATCATCTGCACGTATCATATACTTACAGTAACTGTGTAGACTCCAAAATATTTGATATTTCACGCTGCGTGACTCGCACTGTACAGGCAGTCGCCATCTTTAGTTACTGCTGACGTCATTTTGACGCTCCTCATTGATTGGTCGGTTTCATTTCCTTCCTTACGGGAACGGCCGAATTCCTGTCCGTAGTATTCCGAAGATGTATCCGACGTTGCTCGTAACAGTTCGTTAATTAACAAGTTTAGCTTTTTGGAAAGTCATAAGAGTTACCAACCTTTACAACGTTGCCACATCACCAAAACATCAAATTCTGTACTTTTTACACCTTTCATTGTATTTCATTATTTCTTTGATTGAATTTGGACAGAGTGATTAGGTGAGAACTCCTGTTTATTATGCTTCACTATATATTGAAATATTTAATTCCTTCTTTCAACTGTGATGTCTGCTGCCCTCAGATTATTTAATAAATTCTGCATACAAAACCTTCCAATTTCAATACGAAATTGGCTTCCTTTGACAATTTATATTGTTACATTCGGACATCCTCAGGTATGGGGAAGTCTTTGGTTTCTTAATCAGTCGGTACGTACGTACTGAATTGATAGCTATGTATATAGCTGACTTATTTAATTTATTTTAAATTTTCATATTTAGGGAAGCTCTTCTGCTATTTATACACAACGCGAAATTAGGGTTACATATTACAATCATTTCTCATTTTTCATCTGAAATAAATCTAGACTTGTAAAGTAACAAAATAAAAAGTAAACTCTGATCATCTTTCTCTCCATTGTACAGATAGGTCCTGTATCCAGTGGTCGAATCTCACTGTATGATCCCGGGGGTACTTGGTTACCCTAGGTGCTGTATGTGGTGTTCGTCCGTCTGTCTGTCTCCTATACATTGAATCAGCTCGTTTGTACCTGAACAGTTGTGGGTTGGTCACAAGCTTACCCAAGGGTAGTTTTGGCTAATCCATAGTGGTTCAGTGCACGGTAGAACAATTGATCATCTGTCTGTTTGTGTGTGCAACCTTATTAGACCCAGATCAGACCGGACTAGCCACAGGCACGCCTACTACACTTTAAACAGACTTTGCTGTCCGTTCTAAAGGCGGTGGTTCTGTTTTTGTTGACTCATTGTTAAATTTAGCTCCATTTGAGTTGTGGGGGTAACTTATTAGTTACGTTTTTTGCAGAAAGGTTATGTTATTACACATTAATTACTGAAGTAAAGGTCAAATATTGAATGGAATTCATATATAATACAGTTTAAAAGGTGAACACTACTATGGCATATATCGCTTTTTACCGAATCACAAATAACATCGTTATGAAGGTTGTAGACTAATTAATGTACAGTTGTAGGCATTGCCCTCCATGTTTAGTTTGCTGCTGTTGTTACTGGCTCCCTCACCAATATTTGTAATGTTTTTTTTTTATTATAATTATCATTTAAACATCTGAAACTCGTCATTCACATCATCTTGCTGTGTAGGCAGGTATCAGCTACATGTACATGTTTGTTTTGGCAGGTTTCAGCTTTAAAAAAAACTTCAAACGAAAACATAACTTAAGATTCAAATGTGATGGCATGATCGTAACAGTCTATCATGGCATAATTAGATATGAGCTTCGGATTAGTGATAGGCTCTGCATACAGTATATATGATGTTTAGTATCACGATATTGAAAATATAATATCTGCTTTCGCTTCTTAATGTATTTACAGTAAAACCTGTGTAAAACGGCCACTCAACAATAGACAAAACAAAGGTATTAATGAAAAATGGTGGCTTAATGAAGGTCAAAGTATTGCAGAATGTTCCAAAGGGAGTATTCTGCAATACTTTTGACCTGCATTAAGCCATAATTGGTCTTGGAAACCGCTTTTTTTGTCTTTTTGTGAGTGGCCTTTTTACGCAGTTTTACTGTAAACATGAAAGGAGTTATAGTTTCAATATGCACCATATCAGACAAGTGTCACTCCTGAGCTCTTTTGTATATACGTTTTGTAATTGTGTATGTAATTCACGCGTATGGGATTTAAAGTAGTCCACCTGGACCCGATTGTATCAATATTTAATAACGAATTAAACCATCATTAAACCATCATTAATTAAGTCGTCATTAAACCCGGTTGTACAAAACTTTTAATGACGAATGTTTGTCGTTAAATCAGAGAGTTTGTCATTAAAGTTAACGATGGTCCAGGGGTAGTTTTAAACCGTCATTAGCGGAAATAAAGATGGCCGCCAATGTTGTTTTTTCATCGACTCGGACCGATGAACCCAAAGAAATGCTCGAAATCGACGCCTAATGAAGATCTAGACGTTGTTAAAATGGCCAAAGAGATCAAAAATACATAAATACATACTGGAGCAAATTCTGCATGAAATAGAAACCAAATCAAAACGAGTAAACAATATCGGCAAAACGTCCAGTGTCCATTTGGTTATTTCATCGTCCTTCTCTGAAAGATCAGCTGTTGTTTTGACTGCTGACGTATTGAAATCGACATGACGTGATGAAATAAAATGACAGACCGCACACTAGTAATTTGCATAATAAACCGCATTCATTATTATTTAATTATTTGATTATTTAACTAAGGTATCAGTAGGGGCAGGGACTGGGAGTCCGGACACACCCCCCCCCCCCCCCCCCCCCGCCTGGAAAATGATACAACTGTCCGAAAAATTACGAAGCTCCTCAGCCAAAATGACATTTAAATATTATAAATCGTATGAATTCATATTTGATCATTTAAATAAGGATTCAGTGGGGACAGGGACTGGGCGTCCGGACCCCCATCCCCCCTTTGGGAAATGATAAAACTGTAGGAGGTCACCCTCTGGAAAATTACGAAGCTCCTTAGCTAGCAATCAGCGTTGGCATTACACCCTCATCCCCAAGCAATATGACATTTAAATGGTGTTTCCCTGGTAGGCAGGCCAATGATGGCCCACTTCGCTTACTGTAAACAGGTTTTTAGGCATGGACCTCCTCTCCCCTCTGTAAAATATTAGTAATTTGATGTCAACAAAACACTCTGAACCTGGACACCATACTTCCTCACCCCCTAACTGACTCGAGGGGCCGCGAGTTCAAACCTCACAGGCGTCACTGCGTTGTGGTCCTTGAGTAAGACACATTTATCCTAGCTAAGTACTGAATCAACACTGAGAGATTGTTGATGGGAGGTAAAGAATCAAACCAAACAAACAAACAAGACCCAAATTGCCGTAGTGGTATGTCTTTTCTAGGTTTGTAATCATCTCTTTTGGGAAGAGAGAGCTGGTAATGCCTTCTAGATGTCATGTAATAGCTGTCAGTGTTATGTGTATCTTTCTCATGGTGCAGTGAGTTGGTCTACAATGTGTAATTGTGGAATTCGCGGATCCAGAGGGGGAGGGCAGGGGGTCCAGACCCCCTGAAATAGGGTTTCCTAGAAATAATGGTCCGGATCCCCTGAAAAATCATGAAGCTAGGAAGCCAGCATTCAATATTGGGCCATCATCGGCACGCCAGCGACGAAACGCCATTTAAATAATGGTAGCGATCCGCTTTTTGTGGTATTTGGATCATAAACTAAAAATAAAAACTGGAACTGCACATGCTGACTTACAGTGACATTTACGGGATTAATGTGTTCAAAATTTTCATTTGAAGGGGGGCACACCATCGGCTAAACGGTCGGAAATTTAGTTTTACAACGACACGCGAGCGGAGCCATTAAACATGATGACGATACACCTCCCGAAATGACAATTGTGAATATGGTTATCCCCATTCTGCATAAGCTGAGAACACCTTTTTTTCTCGTTCTTTAAACATTATTTCATTTAAAAAAAATCCTACATTTACATTTTCAGCTCAGATATTGATGCGACATCAAATCTGCTGAATGGTAAAGTTCTTGACTCGAGACCAAGGAGTTGCGGGTTCGAGTCTCATCGGCGTCACTATTATCTTTGAGAAAGACACATTTATCCTTGCTGAACACTGGTTTAGCCTAGAAAGAACCGTCCCGACATACATGTAACTGAAAAATGTTGACTGGGACGTTAAGTTTCAAATCAATCAATCAATCAAACAACATATTCCAAGGAATACCTGGGATATAGAATGCCTAAACACAATTTTGGTCAAAACTTGAAATTTGAAATTGCTGGTGTGAGTTTGAAAAAAAAAACTCAAGGCCAGGGTAACCTATATATAAATCTAATTATATTAATTCTTTTCCGTCTCCAGACAGTGTATCTCCAAGATCTATGAAAATCCACATAAGGGTTCATACGATAGAGAGCTCAGAAAATGCTGATATTCAGTCTTGAAGGGATGGTGGCCCACAAGATTAGGTCAAGTCACCAACTCTATATAGTACTGCAATAAAAGAATAATAATTTGGGCCTCGTCGTGCGAAAACCTGTCCTCGGGGTTTCTGACAAAACGGGTTTCAAACCAGTCTCCTCAGCTACAGAAAACTGAAATTTTACCTGTATCAAGTTTACATATGAAACTTGCCAAAAAGTGAACAACAAAGGCGCTGATCAGACTGCGCGGATGCGCAGGCTGGTCTGAGCCTGTGTTGTTAAAAAACCAACCGAAGACAGGTTTCCTCGTGATGAGGCCCATATATAAAAATTGACCAGAATCTATTGTTCCATTGTTCGGTTCAAGAAATCACCTTCGGAAATCCTATTTTGGTCAAATCTGACATTGCAAAGTGCTGGTGTGACCTTGAAAATAAAATTAACCCCCCAAACAATGTATCTATGCATTTAGTTAAAATTCACACACTATAAAAAACAGCCTTCATATGATGGTGACCTCGAAAATTATGGTCAAAGTCACCAAATCTAATCAACTCTCTCGAAGTTTTGGTCAAAGTCCATTCACTGGTTCACGGAAACGAAGCAGAGAGTTAGAGCTGATACGCGTATACACAAACAAGGAATATTTATGTCTCCCGCTGGAACGGTCGGGAGACATATTGTTTTTCCCCTTGCGTCCGTCCATCTGTCTGTCTGTCTGTCCGTCACAAAATCGTGTCCGCTCTATAACTTAAAAACCGTAAGTGATATTTTGACGAAATTTCATACATTTGTAAGGCACATTCAGACGACGTGTCATGCACAAGATCCTGACTCTTGCATGTTAATTTTTCAAATAATTCCCCTTGTAACAAAGTTAATTTTTTTGGTCCGCTCTGTAAGTTGAACACTGTTAAAGCTATTTGGTTGAAACTTCATGCACTTCTAGAGCATAATGAAACAATGTGGCACGCACAAGAACCATAACTCCGCTTTGGATATTTTGGAGTTGTTCCCTTTGATCATTTGCAATGCTATTTCGTGTCCATAACCATTAGAGGTATTTCAACGAAACTTCATACATTTGTAAAACACATTCAGACGACGTGTCATGCACAAGAACCATAACTCTTGCATGTACTTCATTTCCCTTGTGTATGTTCGTGGGTATTCGTCACAAAACCGTGTCCGCTCTATAACTTGATAACCGTCAGAGATATTTCAACGAAACTTCATGTATTTGTAAAGCACATTCAGACAACGTGTCATGCATAAGAACCATAACTATTGCATATATATTTTTCAAATCATTCCCCTTGTAACATTACAAAACACAATTTTGTGATTTTTTATTCATAAAAGGGGGAGACATCTGTTTTTTCGTTGAAGAACAATTCTAGTTTAAACAAAATTTGTGATTGTGTTTCCCTTTGACAATAACGGCGTTTTAGAAATGAGAGAATGATAATAAGAGGATAAAACATTCTGTTTAATATATTAACGTTTGCCAAGCCCGAGTGTGATAATGTGTTGCAGCCTGAACCGCGAAGGGAAAAGAATGTTATAAAGAATGTTAAAAGAATAACATACGGAAAAGAATGTTATAACGTAGTTGTTATATACCTTCCTCTCAAGCATCAGCAGCTCTTAATAATTTTATTCAATTGTATGCAGAAATGTCCACCGTAACATCATGAAGCGTACAACGAATTCACACAGGATATGCGGCAATCGAAAACGTCAATATCATCGACAAACGTAGACAAAAAATAGTTAGAAACATAGTTTTCGATTGCCTTTAGTCGCCCGACTGGTGACGATTGGCAATCGAAAACACTGGTCGTCGCAATTTCTGATCCCCGTCCGTCGATTGTTAAGAGAGTTTTTGATTGCCGTATACATCTGGTGTGGAAACAAAATTATTTTTTTCAACAGAACCATGAAAAATGTAAATTATTCAAAGTAGCCCTTGTTTCGGATTGTTTTGGCTAAATGTATTCAGTAGGTCTATATTCAATATACACTTCAGATAGGCGGCAATCGAAAACGTTAATACTATCGACGAACGTAGATCTAAGATCGTTAGAATTAGAGTTTTTGATTGCCGTTTGTCGCCCGACTGTAAATTATTCCTAGCAGCCCTTGTTTCGGATTGGTTTTGCCTCGTATTCAGTAGGGCTATATTCAATCAACACTTCAGATAGGCGGCAATCTAAAACGTAATTACTATCGACGAACGTAGATCTCAGATCGTTAGAAACAGAGTTTTTGATTGCCGTTTGTTGCCCGACTGGCGACAAATGGCAATCGAAAACCCCTTTTCTAGCGATTTGTGATCCGCGTTCATCGATTATTCATAGCGTTTTCGATATGATAAAGGAGTGTATTTTATGGTAATTAAAATAGTTTGGTCATTTCTCCATAAAACATTAGCGACGATATATCTTAACTTGCAGACGATGTCCTTGAGCGGGCTTTAATGGCATTGCAGCCCTCTGCAGCCATGTATTAATGGGAATGAAGCCCGCGAACAGTGATGTGTCGCATTGCGACACGTTAAATTTAGATGAAAGTACAACTGTCAGCGATTGAAACAAGTCAAGTTTCTATAGTAAACACTCATAAGGTATATAACAATAGCGCACAATGCGTTAATAAATGCTTTGAACGACTATTCTGCGTTCGGCGTCGTTCTCTTCGGGGAATACGGTGTTAAGTATAAACTAGTTCCACGATTGAGATATAACAAATTCTGTGCCTGTTATTGAAGGGGGCGGGGGCTTGTAGGCTTTGCGAATGATAGACACTACTGTCGAAAGGCGATATTGCTCTAATAACCCCGGTCTGTACTGCAGGTATGTGTAACACTTTTGTGTATAGGTACTTTTTATTCATGTAATGGCATGTATGTGCCCAATTTCAGCAGTTATGAAATACTCAAGTGGACAGCTCATTAACTGAAGTTAATAAGGGTCAACCTATCAGAAATATCACGATTCGTTTGATCTTAATTTTAGTGTCTCCCAATAAACACTTATATAGCTAGCTGAAGGGTTGTTAATGGTAGGCTATAGAGTTCAGTAAAGGGTTGTATATCCGACCTTGCTGCGCCATACAATATTTCAATACATTGCAGACTCAGAACAGTTGGCTTCTGGTGAAGCTGTCTGATCAGGTCTGCACTGTTTGTGTTTCGAATGGAAACGTTTGCCATAGTTTGGCGTCATTAGAATGACAATTGATAAAAACATAAATTGGTTCAGGTTCTTCGGCGTAGCAGGGGTTTAATGTGACCATGATAATTGTGAATTTCATTTCGACCAATCGAAATGGCTCTACTATCCTAACCTTTACCGATAACCAATAGAAAATACGCTTCTATGAACAGATGGGATTGGAGATACCTCAAAACCGGGGTGCATCCATTTCCACATCAGTTTTTTGGCTTGACACAAGAGAGTGAAATTGGGAAAGGTTTTGGACAGTCGGGTTTCTAAAAAATATTATTAAATTATAAAAATAAATCACTCCACTTTGGACTTGTAAAATAAATTGACAAAATTCAGGGTTGTTAATCATTGACTTAAGAAAAAATACACAACGCGGAGGAACAGTATAGACTTTGATCAGTAATCACACTTGTTGATTGGTACCGTGCTCATAGATATTGACAGTGGTACATTTGTTGATTTGGTTGCCGTGCCAGAGGATCGAACTTTGGAACCATACAGACGTCGCTGGAAGTTGCATTGGTAAGTCTTTTGATCTACTTATCTGGGCTTTCCTGTACATTGAATAAAATAAGATATTGGACAATCATATCAATTGTCATATAGGTTTAATCTGCTACTTGATAAATAGTACCTTAGCAAATTATTATTTTTTTTTTTTTTTTCTGTTATTTACAAGGTGTTAAGAAATAGATTGGTGTTAATTTTTGTTTTGCTTTTTTTTATTTTAAAAATAATAATTAATAATTAAAAGTATTTTTTAATTAATTACACTTATTGTACTCTATTAATTTAATTCAATATGGCCGAATTTCAAGAGTTAGCTAAGGCAATCAATGACAATTCTCAATGCTTGGTGCAGACTGCGCAAGGCAGGAGTGAGCACAATCGAACAATGATTAAATGTACTAAACAAATTGTAGAGGAGGTTGGTAGTTTAGACTCAGGAGAAGCTAGTGATGAAAAATCGCAATTTTTTCTAAGTATCATCCTAACACAGGCTGGAAATAAAGATAAACCAGAAAGGGCTAAACATAAAACGATCTTTGAGGGAAATTTGGATAAAGATTTGGTTAAGGAAATTGAAGGAATAGCATTTTCGAGTAAAAAGGTAGTAAAAGCCAGTGATGAGAAAAAGGGCAAAGACTTTAGTGACAAATATAGACCAAATGATAGGGGCAGACATACGGACAGACACTAGGGCTAAAAATATAGATTTTATATACTGAAGCTGTTTTGAGGGTCTATAAATAAGTAACTAAAATTGATAGGGTTGATTTTAATTATAAAGTGAGGAATTAATTATCTAATATGGATATTTTCTTTTGACACAATTAGTTGGAAAATTTATTTCAAAGAATAATAGCATGTAAATTTATGAAAGGCTTCAGTCAGTTTTGGTTCGAATATTGATCAAGTTTGTTTTGAGACATAAACGGGGTAGATCATGATCAGTTATATGTTAAAGAATTATTTGCCTTATTAAGAAATTTGTAGATAGCAGTATGTAATTTATATTCTGTGAGAGATAGAATGGTTGTTTACTTTTGTCTAAAGTAATTGAGGGTGTTGTATACCCTAACTTGTTTATTAACCTTGTTAATCTGTGATGGTGATTTTGTGCAAGCTTGTGTTTTGACTTAAGTGGTCAGTTATTATATCTGGTACAACTGCTTTGTATTGATCAAGTACGATCAGCCATTTTGAAAGGTCAATGTTTATTTTGAGATTGTAAGTTGCTATATAGCAAGCATGATGCCATATTTCGTGTAAAGCGGTAGTTGACGCTTTCTTACTGGAGTCTCTGAGTAAGGATTAGGGTTTGTTCATACATGAGAAGTTGCAAGTTAGCGACGACCCTTGGAGTCCTTGTTATTTTATCACAGATTGAAATGAGTATGAATGGTGTGTTAGAACCATGTAGTTTGTTTTGTGTATATAGAAGTTTAAATTGGTAAACTTTGTGGAAGCAGGATTATATTTTAGCACTCAGTAGTGCATTAATTGTTGCAACGATCATATTAGTTGACTTAGTAGTCAGATATTGTTCTGGTGCTATTGTTTTAGCATTTTGACATTTTTATGGTCAAGCTACTTGAATAGGTCAATGGGGTTAATGAGAAAGAGACTTGTAAGTTGTTAAAGAACAAGCATAATGACATATTTTGTGTTAGACGGTAGTTGACGTCTACTTACTGTAAGGTCTCGCGTAAGGACATGGGTTTTGCATAAAAGTAAAGGTTGATGTTAGCGACCGCCCAATTGGGTCCTAATGAGTTATATTATATACTATATTGCAGGTTGAGCAGGATGTTAAGGACTAACATTTTGATGCTCTTCTTATTGACAAGTGCAGGCGCATTAATGCACGAAAATGTATTCTTTCATAAGATTGGGGGTTTCTCAATGTCAAGATCAAAATGGCTTATTTCCTTTGTAATAGACCTTAGTACATATGAGCGTTTCCTGGAGCGTCTAACCGGTGACATAAATAAGGTAGCCATTATGACTGATAAGGTGTTGAGTGCTGCAGATACACCTGAGCATTCAAGGCTGAGAAATGAATATAAGGCCGTCCTTGATGGTATGCGGGGGGAGATTTCTGTCATTAAAGGAGTTCACGCTGACATTGTAGAAAGTTTCAATGACTATAGACTATTAAAAGAGACGGACGGACAGGGCAGACATAAGCGTAAGGTGTTTGGCTTTATCGGAGACCTAATGAGTGACATATTTGACGTTGCCACGAATGCTGAAATTTCTAGCATTCAAAGAAATGTGTATAAATTGGCCGCTAATCAAGACACTTTGATGCATGTTGTGGAAGAGTCGCTATCTATACTTAATGTATCCAGAATGGAAATTAAGGAAAACAGGCAAAGAATTAATGACTTGTTAATGCTAATTGGGTCAGTTGAGGATAAGGTTATTAATATGTCTAATCATTTAGAGCAAGAAATAAGAGAAGCCAGGACAATAGTGGTATTGTTTTCAAGGCTTAATACGTTAATAGGGGAACTAAAACTTGCCTTGTCAAGATCAATGTACTTCTATGTACATTTCCAAATACAAATACAAGCAGTAGCTATGCAGAAACTGTCACCAACGACAATTCCTGCAGAGCGATTACGCAATATGTTACTCGAAATTAAGGACAAGTTGCCACAGACTGTAGGTTTACCACGTGATCCACGTGCGCATTTATTTGATTACTATAAACTTTTATCATGTATACCTATTTTCGATGGTAAACACATTATTATTTCAATAAGGGTTCCCTTGGTGGAATATTCACAACAATTTGATATATTCCGTGCTTATTCCTTACCTGTGCCATTGTTAGGCAGGACAAGGGTTGATAAGGATGATAAAAAACTTTTAGCATATTATAAGCTAGAATCCAATTATTTGGCGATCAATTCAGATAGATCTCAATATATTTTATTAACGGAAACTCAGGTTAAAGATTGAGTTCAATCAGGCTTGCAAATCTGTAACGTAAAAAGTCCTATAAGAAATGCTAATGTTGGGCTTAATTGTCTTTTAAGTAACTTCAATCAGGATAAGGTTCACGTCAAGAAATTTTGCAATGTATGGATACATCAAACCACTTTACCAACTGCATTTTATCTGTCTAATGATGTTTACTTGGTTATTTTGGATAAGCCAACAGTATTTCATTTGTCATGTAAGAAAGAAGAAAGTGGAAGACAGCAAGTTGATCCACCATTTGGTTTTTTGACACTACATAAGTCGTGTCAGGCTACGTCGAATCATTTTTCATTGTTAGGGTATTTTGAGGGTCGTTCAACAGAAAACATCGAAAACTTTGCAAGTAATATGTTGAAGGACTATAATATTTCAGACTTGAGGGTTTGGGATGACATAAATCGAATTGTTCCTTTCAGCAATGATACTATTAAAATTCCACCTAAATTAGCTAACTTAGAAGATTTTCCATTGGGTAATTTGATTGAAGACTTGCATAATAAATGGCAGATTGAACCTATAGCAGCAGAACATTTCCCACTATGGGGTTATTTAATAATTGTTATGTCTGTTATCATTATTCTTTGTGTTTTGGCCACATACTTACTGAAATGTAAGTTCAAAATTCTCAAAAACATGCCCTGCCTTGTCATGAGAAAGCCCAAAATAAGGGAAGGTCTTAAGACGAAACCGAGCGTGACAGAAGGTGACGACAACATGGTAGAAGTTGCCACATCTTTACTGACGGACATAGAGCGACCGACGACATCTAACAGAATCATAAAGGAGAAGTTTGTAGTGTTGGACACTAAATAATTGAAAAATTACTAAACCAGATGCTTTACCTCCACTTGGTTTCAGGTCATGGAACTCGACGCTAGATACATAAATTGCTGGGACACCTTTAACATGCTGATTGACCTGAATAAAGGGAGAGAAGAGCTGAAACAATGGATAAACTTAAACATCTCTAACTTTCGAGAGAATGAGCATCGTCCGATTATGAGTAAGCCTGAGCAGGTGTTCACAGACATTGTGGTCGACAAAATTACTTCAAACTTTCCGAGGGAAGCTGACGACGTACAGACATTGATTTGCATGTGTATGCATGCCAAGGAATTAATAGAAAAGGCGTTGCCATTGCTTGAGATTCAAAGGGTTTCACCGAGATACCTGTACTGGCTATTATGTTTCCATTTATGTAGTCAGATGTTTTCTGAGACAGAGTATGAGTTTAAGTCATATATTGACCCCTACTTCATAGAGACAAGGGTTATGTGGTCCATGGCATTTCAAGCTATGCATGAGCATCAATGAGTACCAGTGTATGATACCATCAATCTCACTGGTATGAGAAGACTGCCATAAAAACAAGACTATGATGTTGAACAATGACTATTATTCTTTCAGAAGCCATGTCTCAAGGAATAGCCAGCCCAAGTACGCCTACTGATCCAGCACGTGCTAAAGAATTATTGGAAGAACTGTACCAGCTTTATAATATTGATTTACTACAGCCACTCAGATCGTGTATTCTGGGAATTCATCTGGTGACAGAATTCATAGAACATAAGTTAAACCAGGGAGTGGAGGAATCCACACTATTAGAATCGCTTATCGCATGGAAAACCAGGAATGACGTTGACAGAGCCACTAAAGCTACATCTACCGAGGACCTCCAGGACAGTGAAACGACAAATGAAGAGACCCCAATGTGAACTTATGTGTATATGTGACTTACATGTTACATGCCTTCCTGAATATTATTTTTGTAGAAAATCGCGCGAGGCGTAAATCTTATGCCTCATGCGATTGTCTTGTAGGTTCGGGAGGGATGTAACACTTTTGTGTATAGGTACTTTTTATTCATGTAATGGCATGTATGTGCCCAATTTCAGCAGTTATGAAATACTCAAGTGGACAGCTCATTAACTGAAGTTAATAAGGGTCAACCTATCAGAAATATCACGATTCGTTTGATCTTAATTTTAGTGTCTCCCAATAAACACTTATATAGCTAGCTGAAGGGTTGTTAATGGTAGGCTATAGAGTTCAGTAAAGGGTTGTATATCCGACCTTGCTGCGCCATACAATATTTCAATACATTGCAGACTCAGAACAGTTGGCTTCTGGTGAAGCTGTCTGATCAGGTCTGCACTGTTTGTGTTTCGAATGGAAACGTTTGCCATAGTTTGGCGTCATTAGAATGACAATTGATAAAAACATAAATTGGTTCAGGTTCTTCGGCGTAGCAGGGGTTTAATGTGACCATGATAATTGTGAATTTCATTTCGACCAATCGAAATGGCTCTACTATCCTAACCTTTACCGATAACCAATAGAAAATACGCTTCTATGAACAGATGGGATTGGAGATACCTCAAAACCGGGGTGCATCCATTTCCACATCAGTTTTTTGGCTTGACACAAGAGAGTGAAATTGGGAAAGGTTTTGGACAGTCGGGTTTCTAAAAAATATTATTAAATTATAAAAATAAATCACTCCACTTTGGACTTGTAAAATAAATTGACAAAATTCAGGGTTGTTAATCATTGACTTAAGAAAAAATACACAACGCGGAGGAACAGTATAGACTTTGATCAGTAATCACACTTGTTGATTGGTACCGTGCTCATAGATATTGACAGTGGTACATATGATTGGTTTCTTGTGGGAAGGGAGTGGGTACAGAGACATGCGCGGATCCTGAAAGATTTGTCATAGGGGGTCCAACTTTAACAGCGTTTTTTGTAGGTTTTTTTTCTCGATGAGGAAATAGAGGATCCAAATACCACTAATAGAGGGCCATCATCGGCCCGTCAGCGAAACGTTTCGCTGCTGTGCGGATGATGGTCCAACATGGATGCTGGCTTGGAAGCTTTGTGATTTTTTCAGGGGATCTCCACCAGTAGCGCTAAGAAACCCTATATTTTTGTGATTTCTCAGGGGGTCCGGACCCCTGCCCCCCCCCCCCCCCCCCCCCCCGGATTCGCGTATGAGGGACAGATAACAGAGGCAGCCTAGGTGGTACATGTAATCGTGGTCTTCTGGCTTCTGTTGATTTCTACCGGCACATAAACAGTGTAACAGATTGAATTATCAGTGCGCTGTCAAATGAAACATCGGGTGATTTTTGTGACGTTTCACATTTACACGGCTGTATATCTTCGCAATCGTAACCAAAACGATTTTCAATAGCCAGTATTTGCATCTTTCAAAATAAAAATGCAAATATTCACATCGGGTAATAATTATAAGAGCTTATCTCATTTATGTATTACTGGCTGTGTACATTATTTTTGAAACTTTGCATACATTTTCGACATATTATCAGGATATGCATGTAGATTCACTGATCATATAGCTATGTTACTGACGAAGTTACGTCTGACCAGACACAGTCTTTTTTCTACTATTGGCACTGGAAGACAAAGTTAGACATCCATGAACAATCTATAATATCACCCAAAATAGCGCAGCTCATATAATTTATGGGATATGATCCCAGTGGGGTGGGGGTAGGCGTCTCTTGATTTTTTAATATATGCGTATCCTTGATCATTTGTTTCTTGGCTCAAATTTTTGAGTTACTACATATTTTAGCGGTTCACAGAAAAATCATAAGGATAAGGTACTGGATGGGAATAATTTATGGGGCATCAGGGACGTACCTACGTGTACGCAAATAGGCATGTGCATACAACTTGACGCAGCAATTAGTACAGGTTTTTAGGTACAATAAAACCTGTCTTTAGCGGCCATTCATAAATAGAAGAAAAAATATCTTCATGACAAAAAGTACCTTCATGAAGGTCGAAAGTATTGCAGAATGCTCCTTGTTTTGACCTGCATTAACCGATTATCGGTCTTGAAAACCCAGTTTTGGACTTGTTTTTGAGTGGCCGCTTAAGACTGATTTTTCTATATTTAATTTGATTTTGGAAGAAAAATGTAGCTAATAGTGTTTAGTTGCGTGCCTTTGGGGCTCATTTTAGCCCTTTGGAATGCCCTAAACCATTTTCTGCCACAGGGCTTCACCCCTGGCCCCATACAGGGGGAGTACCACCAGACCCCTCAAGATTGCGTACTCTATAAAATGCCTCAGTAACGCACCTAGGTATACCCGATATATTTTTAAGGGAAATCAGTAGTTGCTGTTGTCTATCATATGTAACAAGAAAATGATATTGACGGTACCCCCCCCCCCCACCACCACCACACACACACACCACCACCACAACAACCACCACACACACACTCCCTCCTCACACTCACGCTAGTCGCTTGAATATTCTATAATTGTTAAGCTACTGACCAAACATCATTTGGAGTTTCTAAGCTTAAAAGGAGGCTAGTAGTAATGGATGGCACTATGGCACAAATTTTTTTTAAGCCTGAAAAGAACTTAGAATTTTTCAGGCTAAAAAATTTGTGCCATAGATGCCAACCCTGGTAAGCTTGAGTGACTAGCTGTGAATAACTTAGTTTATTTTAGGGGTATTTTGGTTGGGCCTATGATTGTGATAGTTTACTGGGTTGTTGAGAATAACTTAGTTTATTTTTGCGCAAAAGCGCTGGCTGATCTGTGATTGTGATAGTTTTTTTCTGGACTATTGAAAATAACTTAGTTTATTTTTGCTCAAAAGCGCTGGCTGATCTGTGATTGTGATAGTTTTCTGGACTATTGAAAATAACTTAGTTTATTTTTGCTCAAAAGCGCTGGCTGATCTGTGATTGTGATAGTTTTCTGGACTATTGAAAATAACTTAGTTTATTTTTGCTCAAAAGCGCAGGCTGATCTGTGATTGTGATAGTTTTCTGGACTATTGAAAATAACTTAGTTTATTTTTGCTCAAAAGCGCAGGCTGATCTGTGATTGTGATAGTTTTCTGGACTATTAAAAATAACTTAGTTTATTTTTGCGCAAAAGCGCTGGCTGATCTGTGATTGTGATAGTTTTTTCTGGTCTGTCATACGTTGAGTATTATTAGATAGTTTATTTTGCGAGAAAAGCGCAGTTGTGATAAATTACTGGTTCATTTTTTATATAGTCTCTCTTTCTCCGGCACGTCTATTCTAGTATTACTATAGACGTGCCGCGTAGCGCGGGAGAGTGGGAGAGGGAGCCAGGGAACCAGTGCAAAAAAAAATCAATAATAGTATATAACATATATCGGAACCGGGTACCAGTCATTGTGATGACGTCAGAATGTCGCGTGCTTTTCCAATTTCACGGAAAATCTATTTTTAGATTTTCGGAGAAGTGGAAGTGGTTTATAAAAATCGATGACGTAATGTATTACGTATATAAGATTCTGATAATGTCACAAAAACAAGTATGACTTTTTTAAAAAACAAGTTTTAACTTTTTTAAATAAAATATATCATGTGAAAAATTGAGTTCTATGTTGTTAATTTATGCAATTTTTCTTGCTCAATCAAGACCTTAATCACTCTGTAGTGTTAATGTGTGTTATAGTCAAGGCTACTAAGTACCATGCGTCTTAGAGTCTCTTGGTCAATCAAGACCTCAACTCCTAGAGGCATCACTCTGTAGCGTTAACTAGGATATATTATTTAGCAAGTTTAGTGGTATTCTTTCTAGGGAAGTGGTAGCCCTGAAAAGGGCTGTTTGTTGATTGTCTAGGTGATTTTTAGCATTTCCTCTTAGTAATTCTAATTTTCTTAGTTGCTTTTCCAACTCCTATGTTTTGACTGGTGTCTTGATCATTTGTCGTAATGTCAAGTCTAATGGGAATCTGGATGGATGGCATCTCTAAAGGTTGCTGCTGTGCACGTTGCTGAGACAATTCTTCTAAGTTCTTCACTCTAGATCTTAACTCATTTAGTTCTTTGAGTAAGACTTCAATGACTTGAGTCTTTGACTGTTGTTTTTGCACCATCTGTTGAACAGGTTGAGGCATATACGCTGAGGGTGTTTGCGGCGTATAATACTGTTGTGTCGTATCGCTAGCAAATGTCTCATTCACTGCTGATAGCAAAAGGTCAGGATTGTTGATCATATCATCTATTGTCAGTGATGGCTCCATGATTATGAATGGTGAAAGTGTAGTGTGCTCAAGCCTTTTATACTTGTCAAGCGGATTGACCTAGTTTAAAGTTCCCGCGTTTCAAGAAATCAAGTCAACTCTGATTGGGTGAAAATAAATGAACTGACCAATCAGTGTATTGTTGCTCTCTCTAGCGTAGGAGTTCAATGTAGGTCAATCCCTTTGAAAACTATAAAAGCTCGTTTCAAAACTCAAATTCTTCATTCTGTTTTTGTGTTAAACAACAACAACAACAAAATGGCTTGCAATTTGGATTCGCGTTTGGAGGATTTGGAGGAGCAGGGCAAGACTATGGTTGATGCTACTAGGAGGTTACTGGAGACAGTGAATGCTGTGAAGGATACGGGTGAAGTTCTATTACAAATGATTGAGAGTCATCAAAAGATGTTGGAGATGAGTCGAAGGGTCGAAAATTTGATTAATGATGCGAAAATGGAAGTGAAGGTGGAGACTATCAGTGACGAGGAGGAAGATTGGGGGGATAATTCTTCCCCCACACCTCAACCTTCTGAGGATTGGGATGCGGAGGCAGACCATCCACCCTTCTACATCCCAGTGAGAAGAACTATAACTGTAGAACAGTGGGCTGTGCGATGCCCTGCCTGTGGTGGCCGCCCCAGTAGATGCCCCTGCTCCTAAATTTTTGCCTCTGTGGTAATATAACCACCACACCGGCCCTTTTCAGGGCCACCCATTTCTTCAAGAAAGAATAACTTAATATGTTGCACTTAGTTTTGTATGTAAGACTATGCCTAAGATATGTGTGATTGTAGTATTTCCTAACCATGTTCACAGTAATGGGGTGATTATGGCGTGATCTTTAAATGGACCAATCAGATTAAAGTTGCTCTCTCTAGCGGAGGAGTAGAATATAGGTCAATCCACTTATCCAACTATATAACCCAACGTACTTTGTGCCTCTCTAATAAAAATGAAGTTCTTTGAAAAATTCAGCTTGACTAAGTTGTGTGCTGCTTTGCAGCGAAAAGATTGGAAAGAGGTGGAGAGACAGCAAAATAAGTTGGGATTAGAGCAATTTCTTGCTCGTAGAGGGATTGGTTCCAGAAAACCTGTAGCCATTGTTCAACCTATTTTAAAATCTTCTAAGTAAGAAATATTTTGTTACTTAGGAGACTTTAAAAAACAAACAGTCCTTTTCAGGGCTACTCAATTAGTTTCGTTAAAGAATAACCTCAAAATAAAAAACAAACACAATTTCAACACCGTAATTTTATTTACAACTTACACTATCTTAAAAACAGAACCGATCGTCACTATAAATCCTTTAAGTCCAGTCTTTAATGAATATGCACTATAGAGTCACTGTCTGGTTCATCACTAGAAATTGGTTTATCCCAGTTCTCCGCCACCATCTCTGTACAGGATCGAGGTGAGTGAGAGTCTGATTTACAAATGAAACAATATGGCTTCTTCCCTGTCTTTGTACGGATAGCTGTCGAACGAGTGTCCAAGCGTCTTCTCTTAGGACTGATATCAGATATATCTGGTTCAGGAGCCTTTCGTTTCCTTGAAGGCTTCGCTGTAGATACTGAAGACTGTTGCTTCTCTGTAGATATAGAAGACTGTTGAGATGTAAAATCCTCTTCTCTCTTAGGACAATTTGGAGCCCAATGATCTGCAAGTCCACAGATAAAACATTGTCCATATGCAGGCTTCTTCTTATCGGTAGACATCTGTTGTTCTCTTAATTTCTTAGCCTCTGCACAATCTCCAATCCAATGTCCCGTATCATGACAATGGTGACATTCTCCATAAGGTGGTCTCAACTTGTCTTGTTGTCTCAAACTATCTTCTAATGGCTGCATCAAAGCTTGTTCCTCTTGAGATAAAAGTTTCTTCAATGATACACAATGATAGTAGATGCTCTTCTTATCATAGACTTTAGCCATCCTTGGATCTCTACTGTTTGCCATCTTTACTCTTTGAAAGTCAGAAGTGAAATGATTCTCTCTCACTGGTGTCCACCTATTTATAGTCCAGATATAGTTTTGTCTCTTCTATGATTGTAGAGAAATTCGATCACACTAGGATTGTCAGCGACACATCTTTTCCAATTCTCAAATGTGATCAGTGTCTCTTTTTCCATCAAATAACTGATACTGATCCACCAAAGTTTCTTGAAATCTTCAAAAGTTTCAGGACTATTGAGTTTCTGTTGAATCTCTTCCAAAGTGATCTCATCATGAGAAAACAAGATGTAAATGCAGAACAATAATCTTCTATAAGGTCTGAACTTCAATATCTTGGAAAGTGGAATTTCCAAATATTTCTTCTCTCTTGCTTCTTCCATGATGTTGAACTCAGATATGATGATCAAAATGACTTGATCATTCTTTTTATATCGTGATCAAGCTATCTATGTTTGAAATGAGATCTTCATAATCCATATCTTCTTCTTCTGTGGCTTGTTGAATTTCTTTCAATACTGCTTCGATGTGAGAAATCACACTTTAGCTGTTTGCCACATAAGTTACCCAATCCATATAGGTGACAGGAGTGTCGTCAATGATTCTCAACATCTCTCTAGCATTACGTTTAGTCCAAAATCTGAATGTATCAAATGTCTCAAATCGGTTTAACCAGTTCTTGATTCCTGCTCTCGTTTTCAAAAACTCGGCACTGGATGGTTCTAATGATAAGATGTGGTCTAAAGTTATTTTGTAGACATCAAAATGTAAAATTTGATCTAAGCACACGGGTAGACTTTTGGTGATCGTATACATATTCAGTTATTCAGCAGATAATCAGATTCACGACTTGGAAACTTCAAAATAATTTGTGGTTCCATCTGTCTTGGAGTATAATGTCCAATGGCAACGTTATATGAATCTGGTCTTTTTATATACCTAATCAGTTCACTGGTTATAAAGTGGTTAATCCCTGCAGCTGTTAAAGATGCCACAGATAAAGATACATCTTCAGTATTCCATGCAGACAATAACCATTGGACCTGGTGTTTAGGAGCTTCTTCTTTTAAGTACAAACATCCATAAAACTTATTACTGTCATAGATAATTCCATTCAAAAAATACTTGATATCTGTGTCACGAGTACGAATAGAGTAAAGTTTATCCATTGTCAAAGTTTTCATCCTTACAACCCAAACACGAGCTTTATCAATACTGTGAAATTTGGAGTAATGTATCTTGAGCATCTCCGTATGAAATCTTAAGCGCATCTCGCCAGGAAGATTTAGTAATTCGTCCATGCTTAGAAGTAGTTGGCCTAGTTCTTGGTGATAGATATCCTGAGATTTAGTCTCTAAAGCATTTGACAAGCGTCTCAACCTAAGTTTAAACCATCCTTCTTGAATTTGCTTCCTGAATCCTAACCCTTTAGCTGAATTGTACATCGAATAAGTCCATATCATATGTTGTATTTCTGTCGGTAGTTGATATGCCATAACTGATTTGCTCTCTTTATGTGTTACCTGCAAATGAATTATTTCTAATGTGATAAGATAGCAATTGTTCTAAGCTTTTATAGGGTGCTGTTGATTTCAGAAAAAAATCTGGGTTTTTCCAGTATAAATTGAGTTCGCATTCCCATTGCAGCCTCATTTCACTACTAAACTTCGAACAGTCAAGATGGTTAAACGACAGAGAGATAATACCCCACCCACTTCTGATGATGAAGAGCCTAAACCGAAATTGGTGGATTATTCAGACACAGAGAGCTCAGATGATGAAGATGATATTAGACCACCACCAAGGAAAAGAAGAGCTGTGACTATGTATTCAGACAATGAAGATGGTGAAGATTTGACTTCTTATTTCACTATCAAGGCAGTCAACGAGAAGAAGTCTAGATTATTTCGAGCTCAAGGGAAAGAATTTCAACTCAACATCAAGACTTTCCCTGACAATGTTTTGCCATATCAGTTCATATCAAGATTGTTTGATCGGCTGGTTGAAGACATCAAAGAAAGATGCCAGATGGAGTCCAATGACAAGATGCGGATGACTATTCTTCATCCTGGATTGAAACTGGGTGTCTTTGTGACATGGAGAGATGTCTCAGCTATGACTGGAGAAGCTGTGTTAGAAGAGATTATGAAAGTGCTCCAGTCCAATGAGAATTTTCGCATCAATGATGGACAGATGACTATTCAAGTCACAGTGGTGAGACTTCCAGTAGGCAGCGGACGTAAACCATTACATGCTGGACTTTATTTTGAGTCAGAAAATATGAGTATCAACAAAAGAAGTATTATCCAGATCAACAATACTAAAGATGTGATGTGTATGGCCAGAGCTGTGGTGGTGGCAAAATGCAATGCGGACAAAGATGACTCAGAGTCTTGGAAGAAGAATTGGCACACTATGAGACAATCAGATCGACCTATGCAGACCAGAGAAGCCATGAAGTTACTGGATCAAGCCAAGATTCCTCATACCAAGCCTTGTGGTATTGAGGAATACAAGAAGATCCAATCTGTACTTGCTCCCAAGTACTTGATCAAAGTCCATTCTCAGTATCCTAAAGATGGACTAATATTCCCACTTCAGTTCAAGAAGAAGTCTGAGACGAGAGTTATCCATATCTACTTTAATGGAGTAGATCACTATGATGCGATTACCAAGGTGACAGGATTTCTTGGTGCTAGCTATTACTGCGAGTATTGTGATGTTGGATATACAAACAGAGGTGCCCATAGATGTGCTGATGGATGTGAAGATTGCTATAGTGACATTCCTTGTATTCATGGTGAAAAGATACGCTGTATGGACTGTAAAAGGACTTTTCGTAGTAGAGACTGTTTTGCTAAGCATAAGGCAATGAAATCTAAGCAGCAAAAATCTATTTGTCATCTTGTGTATAATTGTGGTAAATGTAATTTAAGGATTGTGGGCAATAAGAAAAATCATGTATGTCCAGGACAGAGAAAATGTAGGAATTGTAAAGAAATTGTTGGACCCAATCATCAATGTTATATTCAAAGTTATGAATGTAAATCTGAGTTGACTGAAAATGAAGGAGAAGAAGAGGTTTCTCAACCTAAGAAATCTCGTTTCATCTTCTTTGATTTCGAGTCAAATCAAGAAATTGGTACACACCAGGTGAATTTCTGTGTTGCTCATAAAGCTTGTGATGATTGCATGGATTTGCCTATAGATACATTTTGTCCGACTTGTTCGACACAAACAGGTCTGAGAGAATTTATCTTTGAAGGCATAGACACTTTACCACAATTTTGCAATTGGATTTTAGGAGATGAGAATAAAGGAGTGACATGTATTGCACACAATTTTGGAGGATATGATGGTCAGTTCATCTTACACTATATCTTAGAATATGGTACAGTGAAACCTGAAGTGATCATGAATGGAAATACTATACTTAGAATGAAAGTAGGACGTGTCACATTCCTTGATTCTTATCAGTTTTTGCATATGAGACTGGTTAATTTCCCAGATACATTTGGCTTGACAGAGATGAAGAAAGGTTACTTTCCTCATCTTGCAAATACACTGGCAAACCAAAAGTATGTGGGACCTTACTTTCCTGTGGACATGTACAATCCTGGTCAGATGTCTGTCAAGGATCGTGAGGTATTTTTAGCTTGGCATAAAGGGAAAATTGAGAGTGGTGCTATATTTGACTTCAGACAGGAGATGGAAGAATACTGTCGTAGTGATGTTGATATTCTAAGACGAGGATGTGCTTGTTTCAGACGAGAATTGATCAACATTAGTGGACTCGATCCTTTGTCTGAAGCTTGTACTATCGCTCAAGCTTGTTCAAAAGTATGGAGAAAAAATCATATGCCTGAAAACAGTATTGCCATCATCCCACCTGAAGGTTATCCTAATCAAAAGAACTACTCTATCAAAGCTGTAAGATGGATTCAAAGTGAAGCTAAGACACGTGGTATTGAGATCAAACATGCATTGAATGGTGGTGAGCAAAGAATCAATGGACATTATGTGGATGGCTACCATGAAGAATCTCGAACCGTATTTGAATTCTATGGATGTTACTGGCATGGATGCCCTACTCATTTTCCAGACAGAAACAGAGTTCAACATCATCAGTGTTTGACCATGCATCAGTTGTATATTTTGACTATTGGCAAGAGTGAAGAGTTAAGAAAAGCTGGATATCAGGTGGTGGAACTTTGGGAATATGACTATGACAAGAGATACAAGGAAGATCCAGACTTTAGATCTTTGGTGGACTCAGAATTTACAAACTTAGACCCTTTGAGACCAAGAGATGCTTTATTTGGTGGAAGAACTAACTCGACCAAACTCTATCAGGAAATCGATGAATCCTCCAGTGAAGAAATCAAGTACATCGATGTGTGTTCACTCTATCCAACTATTTGCAAGTACGGACTGTTTCCACTTGGACATCCCACCATCTATTCTCAAGAGAATATTGACAAAGACAACATCAGACAGTACTGTGGATTGATCAAGTGTAAAGTGTTACCACCCACCAATTTGTACCATCCAGTACTTCCTCAGAAATGCAGTCAGAAATTGATGTTTCCATTGTGTAGAAGTTGTGCTGAAAAGACAGATCCTCATATGAGATGTACTCATTTACAGGAAGAAGATAGAAGTTTTACAGGGACCTGGGTTACCATCGAATTGTTTGAGGCTTTGGACAGGGGTTACAAATTATTGGACGTATTTGAAGTCTGGCATTTCTCAGAGACAACTCAATATGATAAAGCATCTGGAGAAGGAGGGATTTTTGCTGGTTATATCGATACTTTTCTGAGAATCAAACAAGAATCGAGTGGATATCCTGATTGGTGCATGACTGAGCAAGATAAGATCAAGTTCAAGCAAGACTACTTTGAAGCTGAAGGAATCAGATTGGAGAATGTTGAGAAGAATAAAGGAATGAGAGCTATTGCCAAGATCATGTTAAACAGTCCCTGGGGAAAATTGGCACAGAGAGAGAATATGACCCAAACAGAATATATCTCAGAACCTGCCAAGTTCTTTGACCTGGTGACGAATCCAAACAAGATTGTCAAGAATGTGGACATTTGCAGAGAAAATCTTCTACTGGTCAACTGGGACGATACAGAATCTAGTGTGGAGCCGCATGCTTGCAGTAATGTGATTGTCGCAGCCTTCGTCACTGCTCAAGCCAGATTGAAGCTCTATGGAATCTTGGAAAAGCTGAATGAACGTGTACTCTACTTTGATACAGACTCTATCATTTATCATCACAAACCCCATTTATGGAACCCTACTATTGTCAACAACAGGCTTGGAGAATGGACAGATGAAGTGCCCAATGCTAGAATTGTAAAATTTGTAGGTATGGGACCAAAGAACTATGGCTATGAATTTGTAGACAAAGATGGAAAGAGGAAATCAACTTGCAAAGTGAAAGGACTCACTTTAGATTACAATACATCTCAAGTCATTCACTTTGATCGTATGCTCAACTGGGTGAAGGGAGAATCTAAAGACTTCAGAGAAACTGTCAACTACCATCGGATCAGAAAACATAAAGACAAGACTGTGGCTACTGAATTGCAATCCAAGACTTATCGGTTCACTTATACTAAACGTGTCATTGTTGGAGATGGATATACTGTTCCTTATGGGTATTTGGCATAGAGTAGTTCTGATGATCATGTATCATTTCTAATAAACATGTACTGAGCTGTCCGCCATATAATTTATAAACTCCATTATTGAATTTCCATCATACACTATACACTATCTCAAGATATCACTTGCATGACCTGCCTCTCTCTCTTCTCCGACACGTCTATTCTAGTATTACTATAGACGTGCCTCGGAGAGCGGGAGAGTGGTACTGAGCTGTGTCTGATAAACATGTATTGTACAGTTTTTTTTGATATATTAAACTGTTTTTTTTTAATTATGTATTAAACTGTTGGTTCATGTTCATTAAAATTTGAGTATAAATAAAGCTGTGTTTGTTATTTTTTCACAGTTAGACATGGCCCTTTCTACACACCAGTTGGACTCAAATCAAGATATTGGAAGTTTGTTTTTTAAACATCCTTCTAATATTTTTATTTCTGGTCCAAGTGGATCGGGTAAAACTGAATTTGTTAAAAAGATGATTGAGTTTAAAGAAGATTTATTTGATATTTTACCCCAACGTATTGTTTGGTGTTACAAGGAATGGCAAAAATCTTATAATATCTTACAAGAACGTGAAGGGTCAAACATCAAATTTATTCAAGGTATTCCTGATGATGAAGATGAGATTGTCACCGATCCCAGTGCAACGCACTTGGTGATTTTTGATGACATGTTAGGAGATAAAGATGAAGAAAAAATTAAATTATGGTTTACAAGAAAAGGACATCATAGAAATGCAAGTGTGGTGTACATCACACAAAATTTATTTCAACAAAGTAAATCTTCTCGCACCATCAGTTTGAATGCTCATTATTTAGTTTTATTTCAAAGTCCAAGAGATAAGATGCAAATTAAAGTATTGGCCAATCAACTTCAAGCTCCCCATATGATTCATGCGTTTAACGATGCGACATCTATACCTCACGGATACTTATTGGTCGATTTGAAACCAAATACACCTGATTATCTTAGATTCAGAACACAAATTTTTCAAAACTGGTTTACAAAATCAGATCAACAAGGACCTGTTGTCTATTTTCCAGGAGTATAAAAAGGTGTGTTTGAGTTTAAATCCATCATTTGTGTCAAAATGGCTCAACGAACATCAGCTAATCTGATACGTGCTCTGTATAATTTAAGCAGAGAACATGATAGTCATAAAAGAAAATCGCTCTTAAATGCTGGTTTAATTGAAATGATCAAATGGTTTTCATTGGCAGCTCGAAAAATTGTTCAGGGTAAGATGAAATTACCTAAACAAACTCAAAAATTTATGGATAGACATCAGGATGATGTTCGAAAATTAGCAAGTGCAATTGTTGACCCTGAAGTCAAACGCAGTATCATTTTAAAACCTGGAGGTGGTGGATTCTTTGGTGGTGTGATCATTCGAAGTCTGATTCGATGGGATGGAAATAAGTTGATGAGAAAATTTAACAAGAAAACTAAACCTAAACATCCTAAGAAAAAATCAGTGAAAAAACCTAGAAAACAGAAAAAAAGAAAGGTTGATGATCGTTTTGTAACAAAACGTAAAAGTAAAAGTCCTGCCTCATGGCAAAATTTAGGTCTTGATTCTCCAAACACAAATGCAAGACGATCGTCCATAAATTTAGCAAGATTTACTCCTTTGAGAGCACAAGATTTGTTAAAAAGACATGGATTTGGTGCTACCATGCACATGTTAAATCCAAACAAATATCATCGCCACCTCATTTTGAACGTCGACGACTTCATTTTTAAGAAAAAAACTATAAAAGGACTGTACATCAAATGTTTGTACACACTCATAAACATGGCTGTAACAACAACACGTCGTAGAAAATTGCAAAATAAAATGACAAAAAAATCTCTGATTAAAACTTATGGTACATTTTTGGAAGGATTGACTCATTTATCCAATAAATGTCGTAAGAAAATGATTCAAGAATCTCCTAAAGAAGTCATTGATTGTGTAGGGGAATGTTGCATCAATCTTATAAAAGGCAATGTACGTCTGACAAATGCTCAAAAGAATCAGTTGCGAGCTAGAAAGCAACATATACGTTTACTGAGTTCTAAGCAAGTTCCACTTGACACAAAAAAGAAAATTATTAATCAAAAAGGTGGAGCTTTGTTAGGATTATTGTTAAAACCTTTAATTGCTCCTATCATAGGTTCTGTCTTGGGTGAAATTATCAAAAAATAAAATATGGATGGTCGTAAAATGGCTGTTGTGCCATTTAAACTTTGGGAAGACATGAAACGCTGGAAAGAGGAACAAATTCAGAAACCTAGACTGCCTCCTGATCCTAATGTATCTGCCACAGCCAGTCTTCAAAGAGACTTATCTTCTGTCATGGCCAATGAAGATTTGTCTGAAGCTGAAAAATCTCAATTGTATGGCCAGACCTTACACAAATTTAAAACGGCTCATAAAAAAGCTTTAAAAGAAACATCTCTTTTTTCACCATCTGACCCTAGTTCTTCCAAAATGAATCAATTGGTTATAGATAGTGTACCCTCCACCATGAAACGTAAAGCTCAGCTTTTAGTTTCACTTCTAAAAAATAACCCAAATGTGTCCTGGGAAGATGATGGTACAGTCAAACTTTATGGCAAATCTATTCCAGGGTCTAATATTATTGATTTGGTCAATGATGTCATTAGACATCGAAAAGGCAGTGAACCTACAGGTTGGCAAGCTTTTGCAGAAGGTTTAAGAGACATGAATATTCCCCAAGATGTGATTGGAAATAGGGAAAGGTGGGACTGGATGCATCGTGCTCCAGAAACTCCTGAAACGGATTATATTACTCCCAAACAAAAACGCACTATCAGAAAAACAGCAAGTCGTATTCCCGTTTCTGTCAGGTCTGCAAAGAGTTTGGGTGTTAGGAAACGTATCAAAGACCATTTTTCATCCCCTGCGCTTTTATCTGCCACCAAAAAACGTATAAAAGAAGAGTTTTCTTCTCCATGGGTCAGTTACAATGAAGCTTGAACAGTTGTATTACAATCCTAAAAGTCCTGCTGCGTATGCAGGTGAACAAGCTTTGTACAAACTTGCTAAACAATCATCCAAAAAAGTTAAACTTCAAGATGTTAGAGACTGGTTAAGAAAACAACAAACTTATACTTTACATAAACCTATTCGTAAAAAGTTTTTGCGACGCAAAACGGTAGTGGCTGGAATTGATACTCAGTGGCAGGCAGATTTGGCAGACTTATCAAAATTATCAAAGTCCAATGACAAGCATAGATATTTACTTTGCATCATAGATGTCTTTTCAAAATATGCATGGGTGGTACCTATTAAAGATAAAACTGGAAAAACTTTAGTAATTGCTTTCAAATCTGTGTTAAAAAGTGGACGATGTCCAAAAAGTTTGCAAACAGATAAAGGAACTGAATTCAAAAATAAAGAATTTCAAAATTTCTTAAAAACTAAGAAGATTCATTTCTTCACTACTGAAAATCCTGAAACCAAAGTCAGTATTGTCGAGCGTTTTCAAAGAACTTTGAAAACTCGCATGTGGAAATATTTTACTCATCATCGCACTTTGAGATATGTAGACATTCTTCCCAAATTAGTACATGGTTACAATCACGCTTATCATCGAAGTATTAAATGTGCACCTGTGTCTGTGACTCTTAAAAATGAACCACAGGTGTCAGAAAACTTATATGGCAAATCGAATTCTAAAAAAGTCAAACCAAAATTCAAAGTGGGTGATTTTGTGCGTATCAATAAAACAAAGCGCACATTTGATAAAGGTTATTTACCAAACTGGACACAAGAATTATTTCAAATTTTAGCAGTGGTCAAAACTCAGATTCCTATCACCTATAAAATAAAAGATCTTGAGGGTGAAGTGGTCAAAGGTACCTTTTATTCACACGAGTTACAACGTGTAGAGAAAGAGCAAATTTACGAAATCGATTCTGTTTTAGATCAAAGAAAACGTAAAATAGGAAAAAAGTGGGTGAAAGAAATTAAAGTTCACTGGAAAGGGTATCCTTCAAAATTTGACAGTTGGATTTTAGAATCTGATCTTGTATAAAAGCATGAAAAAGGATCTCAGAGGATCATTTGTACGTGGTGACACTGCTTCAGTACAATCTGCAGAAGGTCGTGATCGAATTGTTAAAAATCGGTTCACTTTTTTTGCTCAGATCATTGTTGTTTACATGATCATTATCACATCATTAGTTCAAATCAGTCTGAGAAGTCCAGATAAAGAATTGTGGCTAATTTTACTCAGTAGTTCTATTGGTTACATACTACCATCCCCAGGTTTAAAATTTAGAAAACAAACTAATCCAATTTCTACTGACGAAACAGATTCACCCAAACTCAAACCATGAACAACTTTTATTTGACACTCTTGAGTGATAGCTCACTCAGTACATTTTCAAAAAATACGCAATGTGACTTTAAAGTGAAATTAGATCATTCCATACAAATTGAAAAAGATAATTGGGAAGTAGGTTTGGTAGAAGTCATAACTCCAACTGAAGTGAATAATATCACTAAGGAAAACAATTATGTGATTTTAAGATTTACTGATAGAAAAATGTGTGAAGACATTGATAACTGTACAAAGTATGTATCATATGTAGACCAAAACATCTATATCCAAAATGGTAGTTATGCTTCTACACGCCATTTGGTTGAAGAAATTCAAAAAAGTATCAATTTTCGATATGGGCTGACACTGAAAAATAGCAATGCTACCATTTCAATCACTTATGGTGAAAACAGTGCTCGAGTCAAACTTGATGTTCAAGATCCTACAAAAGTCCAAATTATTTTTCCAAAGGCAATTGCAGAAATATTAGGTGTAGATAGAAATTATTTTGATAAACCATTAGGAAATGAAAAATACATTTTCAGATATGGTGTGGATTTAAATACAAAAATTCACCAACTTTACATTTACTCTGATTTAGCAAGCTATACATTTATTGGTGATGTTACTGCACCTATTTTGAGAGTATTGCCATTTGAAAGTAAAAGAGAAAACAATCATTTACATCAAGAATTTGTCAATGTACACTATGTACCAGTGGCAAAATCTTTCATAGATCAGGTGCACATAAGTATAAAAGGTGATACAGGTGAAAATGTGCCATTTATCTCTGGGAAAACGTTAGTGAAACTACATTTTCGACAGAAAGAATAATGTTGAAACAATCGAGAAGCATTATGTCTCTTCAATCTGGGAAAGGAGACTTTCCCGTGTACAGAGGCGTTTCAAGACAATATGGCAATGGTTTAGGATCCATTTTTAAAGCTGCATTGAGAACAGTGATTCCTATTTTAAAACCTGTCGCAAAAGCAAGCTTAAAAAGTGTGAAAAAAGTAGCTAAAGATCAAGGTGTTCAAGCTCTAAAAGACATTGTGGGTGGTGAAAATGTAAAAAAAGTTTTAAAACAAAGAGGAAAAACAGCCTTGAAATCTTTTGGTCAGTCTACTATAAATCAGTTGGCTATAAATTCAACTCAAAAACGCAAAAAGCCTCAGTCTCAATCTAGACACCGAACTGTTAAGAGGGGTTTTAAAAGCAGAGCAAAAAAGTTTAATCCAATTAAACGTCTGGTATTTGAATGAGATATATTTGACGAAAAATGATTCAACAAGGTTCTTGCGATTGCACTAAAACGGAATTGGATATGGAATCCATTCCACCCACCATGACTACCATGCAAGGCACTCAGTGGAATGATTATCATCCCATCGCTTCTCTCGATAGTCATCATGCACCCATTGAATTTCTAATTCCACCTCACACCGAGTTTTACACTGATTTATCTCAAGCCTATCTGTATATCAAATTCAGAATCTTACAGCAAACGGGTGAAGATCTTGAAACTGGTGCAAAAGTATTTCCAATTAACAACTTTTTTCACAGTATGTTCAGTGGCATCGATTTGTATATCAACAATAAATTGATCACGAATAATTCAGACACGTATCCATACAGAGCATACCTTGAAAATTTGTTTTCTTATGGCTCTGATGTCAAAGATATTCAACTGAAAGCAGCAGAATTTTGGTCTGAGGATGAAGCAGGAGCTTTTGAAGATATAACAAATGCATCTATTACTGATCGTGGCAAACGCGTAGCAAAAAGCAAATCTGTGGAGCTTCAGGGTAAATTACATTTGGATCTTGCTATGCAGGAAAAATATTTACCTAATGGCTTAGAATTCAAACTTAGACTCAATCGATCATCTCCTCAGTTTTGTTTGATGAGTGATAATTCTCCTGCAAAAATCAAAATTGATACTGCTATCTTGAGAGTACGAAATGTACAGCTTCTACCTGCCATTAGCAATGAACTGAATCAAACTATTGCTCATCATAATGCTAAATTTCCAATCAGAAGAGTTGAAGTCAAAACTTTTACAATCAGTATTGGCACACGATCTAAAATTGAAGACCATCTTCTCACTGGTCAACTTCCAAAACGAGTTTTTATTGGCTTAGTATTAAATGAGGCATTAAATGGGACTTTGGAAACTAATCCTTTCTTTTTCCAACATTTCAACCTAAGTAAAATGGATGTCACTTGTGATGGACATAGTGTCTATGGAAAACCATTTGAACCTAGATTTGGAAATGATCAGTATCTCAGGTCTTTCCTATCAGTTTACCAAGCATTGGCAAGTCAGAATCAGGTCCAAAATTGCAACATTGATTATGAAGATTACAAAGGAGGTTACTGCTTTTGGGGATATGATTTGACACCAGATCAAGCAGCCGATCAGTCTCATTTGCACCCTATAAAAACTGGGAACCTCAGATTGGAGCTTCAGTTTGCAACATCACTTGACAAGACGATCAACGTGCTTGTGTATGCAAAGTTTGACAACCTGATAGAAATCAACGGACTTAGAGAAGTTACCACAGATTACTAAAGATGAATGCAGGATACTTCATTGAACAGGACTTGATGTACCAAACAGATGCATACAGTGCAACAGTCCAGCCATCAGATGAGAAGAGTACCTTACAGAAAGAAGTAGAAGACAATGAGGATATTGATTGTCTTATGAAGACTCCTCTAAAACAAGCCATATTGACTTGTCTAAAGATGGCAGTTGGAGACTGTGCGAAGCATGAATGTCATGGATGCAAAATGAACCACCCAAGTCAGAAATACCACGATATCTGTCTATGGACTTCTCCAAGAGAATGGATTGAAGATTATGGATGTCATGATCCAGCCTTAGAGGGCCTAAACATCTACGATGTGATGAAAGACTTTGATGATAGAATCTGGAACTATCTGTATGGCGACAGTTTGCGACACCCTATGGACTTTACAACAGGGATCAATCACCTGACGCCAGAAGAAAATCAAGAAGCCTATAAAAACTGGCAGTACTTCAAGAAAAATCAAAGTGACTTAACAGAACAGTGGAAGACGTACTGGGCCAAGAAACTCATAGAATCCTATGAAGAAAAGGAAACTGAAGAAAACGAGAACCCAGAAACAGAATAAAAATGAACACTGTTGAACTAATCAAAGTCATAAACAATATACCTGTGAAAGGAGAAGTATGTGCCAAGGATTTACTACCAGAGAAGAAACCACTGGATATGAAGGCTTACATTGTAAATACAGATATATCCACAGATCCAGGAGAACATTGGGTGGCTATCTACTTCAGAAGAGATCAAGTTATCTACTTCGATTCATATGCAAGACCACCAGATGAGCAATATGTTCTACCATTTATTGAAAGAAACTCTACAAGATGGATCCATAACAAAGAATGTTTACAGAGTCCATGGAGCAAAACATGTGGAATTTGGTGTATCTACATCATTCACCAGCTCAACAAAGGACTAGATCTAAACACAGCCATTCATCAAGAACTATATGGAGCTGGAGATGATTTATACCAGAATGACAGAGATATCGAGATGTGGTTCATCTATAACTATGCCAGAGTCATCTTATCCAAGAATGGAATGAGACGCATGGCTCCTCCTGACTTTTTATTCAAACACAGAATACAGACTTGTAAATGTCATAATTATTCACATCACCTTTCAAAGAAGTATCCTATGTATAATATATTGTAAATATGTTAAGGGAAATTATTGTAAACAATGAACAGAGGGACGGCCCTAATCCTCTGTCATTGTAATCAGTTATAGTTAGCGGGGCAATAAAGTTATAGAAATGTTCACCAGTCTTTGTTGTTCTTTTCAAAAAATCAGTAGTAGTAAGCTTCAGACGGCTAGCTATACACTAGTTAACGCTACAGAGTGATGCCTCTAGGAGAGGAGTTGAGGTCTTAATTGACCAAGAGACTCTAAGACGCATGGTACTTAGTAGCCTTGACTATTAAACACACCATATACCACCACATACTATGCCCCTAAAATGACTAAGTTATCTTCAAAGCTGAGTTTAACTAAGTTATTTTATATATCACCACAGCAGAACCTTTATCCCCCCCCTCAAAAATGTTATTTCCCAACAGCCCAGGAAACTATCATAATCACAACCCAACCAGTGAATATGACCAGGAAACTATCACAATCATAGGCCCAACCAAAATGCCCCTAAAAATAAACTAAGTTATTCACAGTTAGTCACTCAAGCTTACCAGGGTGGCATCTATGGCCCCATTTTTTTAGCCTGAAAAATTCTAAGTTCTTTTCAGCTTAAAAAAATGGGGCCAGAGTGCCACCCATTACTACTCCCCTGCAACACAGTGCCTGAAAGGTTGGTTCGGACTGCCCTTAAGCAGCCTGCACCCCTGCAACACAGTGCCCACCAGGTAGGTTCCAACACTACTTAAACAGCCTCCACCCCTGCAACACAGTGCCCACCTGGTAGGATTTGACACCGCTTAAGCAGCCTGAACCTCTGTAACCCAGTGCCGGGCAGTTAGGTTCCGACACCGCTTAAACAGTCTGCACCATTGTAACACAGTGCCCGGCAGGTAGGTTCTGACTCCTCTTAAAAAGTCTGCATCACTGTAACACAGTGCCTGGCAGGTAGGTTCTGACATTGCTAAATTATCCGGCACCCCTTTAACACAGTGCCCAGCAGGTAGACTCCAACATTGCTAAAACAGCCTTCACCGCTGTAACACAGTGCCCGGCAGGTAGGTTCCGACATCGCTTAAACAGTCTGCACCCCAGCAACACAGTGCCCGGCAGATAGACTCCGACATTTCTTAAATAGCCTGCACCCCTATAACACAGTGCCCGGCAGGTAGGTTCTGACATTGCTACAACAGTTTTCACCACTGTAACACAGTGCCAGGCAGGTAGGTTCCGACATCGCTTAAACAGTCTGCACCCCAGCAACACAGTGCCCGGCAGATAGACTCCGTTATTTCTTAAATAGCCTGCACCCCTATAACACAGTGCCCGGCAGGTAGGTTCTGACATTGCTACAACAGCTTTCACCACTGTAACACAGTGCCAGGCAGGTAGGTTCCGACAATGCTTAAACAGTCTGCACCCCTGCAACACAGTGCCAGGCAGGTAGGTTCCGACAATGCCTAAACAGCCTGCCCCCCTGCAACACAGTACCCGGCAGGTAGGTTCCGACAATGCTTAAACAGTCTGCACCACTGTAACACAGTGCCCAGCAGGTAGGTTCTGACACCGCTTAAACAGTCTGCACGCCTGCAACACAGTGCCAGGCAGGTAGGTTTGGACAATGCTTAAACAGCCTGCCCCCCTGCAACACAGTACCCGGCAGGTAGGTTCCGACAATGCTTAAACAGTCTGCACCACTGTAACACAGTGCCCACCTGGTAGGTTCTGACACCGCTTAGACAGTCTGCATCACTGTAACACAGTGCCCGGCAGGTAGACTTCGACATTGCTAAAAGAGCCTTCACCACTGTAACACAGTGCCTGATAGGTAGGTTCTGACACCTCTTAAAAAGCCTGCATCACTGTAATACAGTGCCTGGTAGGTAGATTCTGACACCGCATAAACAGCCTGCACCACTGTAACACAGTGCCCGGCAGGTAGGTTCTGAGACCGCTTAAACAGTCTGCACCACTGAAACACAGTGCCCGGCAGGTAGGTTCTGACTCCTCTTAAAAAGTCTGCATCACTGTAACACAGTGCCTGGCAGGTAGGTTCTGACATTGCTTAATTATCCGGCACCCCTTTAACACAGTGCCCAGCAGGTAGACTCCAACATTGCTTAAACAGCCTTCACCACTGTAACACAGTGCCCGGCAGGTAGGTTCTGACATCGCTTTAACAGTCTGCACCCCTGCAACACAGTGCCAGGCAGGTAGGTTCCGACATTTCTTAAAAAGCCTGCACCCCTGTAACACAGTGCCCGGCAGGTAGGTTCTGACATTGCTACAACAGCTTTCACCACTGTAACACAGTGCCCGGCAGGTAGGTTCCGACAATTCTTAAACAGTCTGCACCCCTGCAACACAGTGCCAGGCAGGTAGGTTCCAACAATGCTTAAACAGCCTGCCCCCCTGCAACACAGTACCCGGCAGGTAGGTTCCGACAATGCTTAAACAGTCTGCACCACTGTAACACAGTGCCCGGCAGGTAGGTTCTGACACCGCTTAAACAGTCTGCACGTCTGTAACACAGTGCCTGGGAGATAGGTTCTGACACCGCTTTAACAGCCTGCACCCCTGCAACACAGTGCCGGCAGGTAGGTTCAGACAATGCTTAAACAGTCTGCACCACTGTAACACAGTGCCCGGGAGGTAGATTCCGACACAGCTTAAACAGCCTGCACCCCAGTAACACAGTGCCCGGCAGGTAGGTTCCGACATTGCTTACACAGTCTGCACCACTGTAACACTGTGCCCAGCAGGTAGGTTCTGACACGGCTTAAACAGTCTGCACCCCTGTAACATAGTGCCCGGGAGGTAGGTTCTGACACCACTTAAACAGCCTGCACCACTGTAACACAGTGCCTGGTGGGTAGGTTCTGACACCACTCAAACAGTCTGCACAACTGTAACACAGTGCCCGGGAGGTAGGTTCTGACACCACTTAAACAGTCAGCACCACTGTAACACAGTGCCCGGCAGGTAGGTTCTGACACCGCTTAAACAGTCTGCACCACTGTATCACAGAGCCCGGCAGGTAGGTTCTGACACCCCTAAAAAAGTCTGCATCACTGTAATACAGTGCCTGGCAGGTAGATTCTGACACCGCTTAAACAGTCTTCTGCACCACTGTAACACAGTGCCCGGCAGGTAGGTTCCGACATTGCTAAAACAGCCTTCACCACTGTTACACAGTGCCCGGCAGGTAGGTTCTGACATTGCTTAACATCCTGCACCCTAGTAACACAGTGCCCGGCAGGTAGGTTCTGACACCACTTAAAAAGCCTGCATCACTGTGACACAGTGCCCGGCAGGTAGACTCCGACATAGCTTAAAAAACCTTCACCACTGTAACACGGTGCCTGATAGGTAGGTTCTGACACCACTAAAAAAGCCTGCATCACTGTAACACAGTGCCCGGTAGGTAGATTCTGACACCGCTTTAAAAGCCTGCACCACTGTAACACAGTGCCCGGCAGGTCGGTTCTGAGACCGCTTAAACAGTCTACACCACTGAAACACTGTGCCCGGCAGGTAGGTTCTGACAACACTTAAAAAGTCGGCATCACTGTAACACAGTGCCTGGCAGGTAGGTTCCAACACCGCTTAAACAGTCTGCACCACTGTAACACAGTGCCCAGAAGGTAGTTTCGATAATGCTTAAACAGCCTGAACCCCTGTAACACAGTGTTCGGAAGGTAGGTTCTGACATTGCTTAAACATCCTGCACCCCTGTAACACAGTGCCCAGCAGGTAGACTCCGACATTGCGAAAACAGCCTTCACCACTTAAACACAGTACCTGGCAGGTAGGTTCAGACACTGCTGAAACAGTCTGCACCCCAGCAACACAGTGCCTGGCAGATAGACTCAGACATTTCTTTAACAGCCTGCACCCCTGTAACACAGTTCCTGGCAGGTAGGTTCTGACACCACTTAAACAGTCTGCACCACTGTAACACAGTGCCCGGCAGGTAGGTTCTGACACCGCTTAAACAGTCTGCACCACTGTAGCACAGTGCCCGGCAGGTAGGTTCCAACAATGCTTAAACAGTCTGCACCCCTGTAACACAGTGCCCTGCAGGTAGACTCCGACATAGCTTAAACAGCCTGCAACCCTGTAACACAGTGCCTGGCGGGTAGGTTCTGACACCCCTAAAAAAGTCTGCATCACTGTAACACAGTGCCCTGCAGGTAGACTCTGACACCGCTTAAAAAGTCTGCATCACTGTAACACAGTGACCGATAGGTAGGTTCTTACACTGCTTGAAAAGTCTGCATCACTGTAACACAGTGCCCGGCAGGTAGGTTCTGACACTGCTTAACAGTCTGCACCCCTGCAACACAGTGCCCGGCAGGTAGGTTCTGACACCGCTTAAACAGTCTGCACCACTGTAGCACAGTGCCCGGCAGGTAGGTTCCAACAATGCTTAAACAGTCTGCACCCCTGTAACACAGTGCCCTGCAGGTAGACTCCGACATAGCTTAAACAGCCTGCAACCCTGTAACACAGTGCCAGGCGGGTAGGTTCTGACACCCCTAAAAAAGTCTGCATCACTGTAACACAGTGCCCTGCAGGTAGACTCTGACACCGCTTAAAAAGTCTGCATCACTGTAACACAGTGACCGATAGGTAGGTTCTTACACTGCTTGAAAAGTCTGCATCACTGTAACACAGTGCCCGGCAGGTAGGTTCTGACACTGCTTAACAGTCTGCACCCCTGCAACACAGTGCCCGGCAGGTAGGTTCCGACACTGCTTAAACAGCCTGCACCACTGTAACACAGTACCATGTAGGTATGTTCCGACACCGCTTAAACAGTCTGCACCCCTGTTACACAGTGCCAGGCAGGTAGGTTCTGATACCACTTTAACAGCCTGCACCACTGTAACACAGTGCCTGGCAGGTAGGTTCTGACACCGCTTAGGCAGCCTGCACCCATGTAACACAGTGCCCGCAGGTAGGTTCACTACTTAAACAGTCTGCAACCCTACAACACAGTGCCCAGCAAGTAGGTTCTGACATTGCTTAAACAGTCTGCACCACTGTATCACAGAGCCTGGCAGGTAGGTTCTGACACTACTTAAACAGCCTGCATCACTGTTACACAGTGCCCGGCAGGTAGGTTCCGACACCGGATATACAGCCTGCACCCCTGTAACACAGTGCCCAGCAGGTAGGTTCTGACATTGCTAAAACAGCCTGCACCCCTGCAACACAGTGCAGGGCAGGTAGGTTCCGACATCGCTTAAACAGTCTGCACCCCAGCAACACAGTGCCCGGCAGATAGACTCCGACATTTCTTAAATAGCCTGCACCCCTATAACACAGTGCCCGGCAGGTAGGTTCTGACATTGCTACAACAGCTTTCACCACTGTAACACAGTGCCAGGCAGGTAGGTTCCGACAATGCTTAAACAGTCTGCACCCCTGCAACACAGTGCCAGGCAGGTAGGTTCCGACAATGCTTAAACAGCCTGCCCCCCTGCAACACAGTACCCGGCAGGTAGGTTCCGACAATGCTTAAACAGTCTGCACCACTGTAACACAGTGCCCAGCAGGTAGGTTCTGACACCGCTTAAACAGTCTGCACGCCTGCAACACAGTGCCAGGCAGGTAGGTTTGGACAATGCTTAAACAGCCTGCCCCCCTGCAACACAGTACCCGGCAGGTAGGTTCCGACAATGCTTAAACAGTCTGCACCACTGTAACACAGTGCCCACCTGGTAGGTTCTGACACCGCTTAGACAGTCTGCATCACTGTAACACAGTGCCCGGCAGGTAGACTTCGACATTGCTTAAAGAGCCTTCACCACTGTAACACAGTGCCTGATAGGTAGGTTCTGACACCTCTTAAAAAGCCTGCATCACTGTAATACAGTGCCTGGTAGGTAGATTCTGACACCGCATAAACAGCCTGCACCACTGTAACACAGTGCCCGGCAGGTAGGTTCTGAGACCGCTTAAACAGTCTGCACCACTGAAACACAGTGCCCGGCAGGTAGGTTCTGACTCCTCTTAAAAAGTCTGCATCACTGTAACACAGTGCCTGGCAGGTAGGTTCTGACATTGCTTAATTATCCGGCACCCCTTTAACACAGTGCCCAGCAGGTAGACTCCAACATTGCTTAAACAGCCTTCACCACTGTAACACAGTGCCCGGCAGGTAGGTTCCGACATCGCTTAAACAGTCTGCACCCCTGCAACACAGTGCCAGGCAGGTAGGTTCCGACATTTCTTAAAAAGCCTGCACCCCTGTAACACAGTGCCCGGCAGGTAGGTTCTGACATTGCTACAACAGCTTTCACCACTGTAACACAGTGCCCGGCAGGTAGGTTCCGACAATTCTTAAACAGTCTGCACCCCTGCAACACAGTGCCAGGCAGGTAGGTTCCAACAATGCTTAAACAGCCTGCCCCCCTGCAACACAGTACCCGGCAGGTAGGTTCCGACAATGCTTAAACAGTCTGCACCACTGTAACACAGTGCCCGGCAGGTAGGTTCTGACACCGCTTAAACAGTCTGCACGTCTGTAACACAGTGCCTGGGAGATAGGTTCTGACACCGCTTTAACAGCCTGCACCCCTGCAACACAGTACCCGGCAGGTAGGTTCCGACAATGCTTAAACAGTCTGCATCACTGTAACACAGTGCCCGGCAGGTAGGTTCTGACACTGCTTAACAGTCTGCACCCCTGCAACACAGTGCCCGGCAGGTAGGTTCTGACACCGCTTAAACAGTCTGCACCACTGTAGCACAGTGCCCGGCAGGTAGGTTCCAACAATGCTTAAACAGTCTGCACCCCTGTAACACAGTGCCCTGCAGGTAGACTCCGACATAGCTTAAACAGCCTGCAACCCTGTAACACAGTGCCAGGCGGGTAGGTTCTGACACCCCTAAAAAAGTCTGCATCACTGTAACACAGTGCCCTGCAGGTAGACTCTGACACCGCTTAAAAAGTCTGCATCACTGTAACACAGTGACCGATAGGTAGGTTCTTACACTGCTTGAAAAGTCTGCATCACTGTAACACAGTGCCCGGCAGGTAGGTTCTGACACTGCTTAACAGTCTGCACCCCTGCAACACAGTGCCCGGCAGGTAGGTTCCGACACTGCTTAAACAGCCTGCACCACTGTAACACAGTACCATGTAGGTATGTTCCGACACCGCTTAAACAGTCTGCACCCCTGTTACACAGTGCCAGGCAGGTAGGTTCTGATACCACTTTAACAGCCTGCACCACTGTAACACAGTGCCTGGCAGGTAGGTTCTGACACCGCTTAGGCAGCCTGCACCCATGTAACACAGTGCCCGCAGGTAGGTTCACTACTTAAACAGTCTGCAACCCTACAACACAGTGCCCAGCAAGTAGGTTCTGACATTGCTTAAACAGTCTGCACCACTGTATCACAGAGCCTGGCAGGTAGGTTCTGACACTACTTAAACAGCCTGCATCACTGTTACACAGTGCCCGGCAGGTAGGTTCCGACACCGGATATACAGCCTGCACCCCTGTAACACAGTGCCCAGCAGGTAGGTTCTGACATTGCTAAAACAGCCTGCACCCCTGCAACACAGTGCAGGGCAGGTAGGTTCCGACACAGTTTAAACAGCCTTCTTTCTCTTTCCCCCCCTCTCTCTCTCTCTCTCTCTCTCTCTCTCCGAGCACAGTGCCTCCTGTGAGGCTTGAACTGGGAGCCTATCCATCTGAGGACATAAATTTAATTGAGCCAGTAAGAAGAGGTAGATCGATAAAGACTTCAAGCCAGTTATTTGATCGAAATGCATCAGGTTCAGGTTCTGAAACCTGATCCCTAGGCCTGATAACAAAGATCCACAGACCTGTTTAATATGGTTGGACTAAACACGATGAACTGGACCACATAGTGGAATTGTAACCGATGTTAAACAAATGCAATGGGATGTGAAGTCAGCTGACATGAAATATCTCGCAACGATGGCCAAAAATGAGGGACTGCCATTGACACAAAAAAGGAAAAGAAACGATAAACAAAGCGTTTTAAGGGATAATGTTTTCGCTGTTGTCTTGGTTTCAATAATGAAATAATCATTGATTTACACGTAACAGATCTGGCAACGCACTTGAATCTTTTTGATTGGCTGTTCAACCATGCGTTTCAACGTGAATTGTACGTTGAACTGCGTTGCTATACTTGAGTTATTGATTGGTTAACAGGTAACGGCGTTGCACTGCAGTTCAACGCGTATCGATAGTGGGTTTTGATTGGATTTTCGAAATTCGCGTTGGAAAACTAATGCGTTTTACGTGCGTTTTCAATGCGTTTTCAACGCGAATTCGACAAGGACAAATAGATGGGCGGTAGTGTACGTTCGTCGATAGTATTAACATTTTCGATTGCCGCCTATGACGGGTTTATTGTGTAATATGTATATTTTTGATATTTATCTAATTTCACTTGTATCCTTGGTTCATTTGCGAAGGAAAAACGTCTCAAATTTGCTCCAAAATGGCCAATTTCCTATTTTCAACCTATTTTGGCGGCCATTTTTGTTACCATAACAACGGTAAAAGTCAAACTAATATCAGATTTATACACTTGGGCCATTGTTCTAATAAACTAATAAGAAGAATTTGGTTAAAAGCGAATTTCATTTTTTTGCCTCATAGGGGGAGGGGGCAAAATAGCCTCTTAATGCACGTAGCTCTTTTGGTTTTGTTTGACAGGAAACTTATTAGTATTTTAGCGTCTAGTTTCTTTTTAAAAAGCTACTCTTGTGTCGCGGACGTCGAAACACTCAGTTCGGCTACTGAACATTGTTTTCAATTTAAATACCTAGAGTTTCATTCGAATTAGCAAACTTTCAACGTGGGTCGTGCATAGTACTGTCAGTTGATTGTCATTTCCAAGCAAAAAAGTCATCCATGTTAACCGCTTAGTCTAAGATTGCTAAGGAAAAATGCGAGTTTAGGTTAACAGAACCTCTCGACATGACCACAGCTGTTACTGGGATGTTACAATCAAATGTGATCCAAATATTCTGAGTAGCAATCTGAGTAACGTTTAAGAGATGTGTGTTGTAAGTTAAACTACTGTCCTACCAGCCAAGAGTGACTGTGAGGTCATGTTTTCTTTAAAAATAACCAGTGACTTATGATCGATAGATCACTTGTGTATTGATATATCGATTCGCGTTAGCTCAAGTGGAGTGTACAAGTTAATGTTTTACTTAACAATTGTAAGAAAGATATTACGTCACTGTCACTCTTGGTTGGCACGGCAGTATGTTCTTGTACGATTTCCTCTTTGTGTCTTAGGTAAGCTACATGCGTGGATCCAGAAATTTTTGTCAGAAGGGGTTCAACTCTAATAATGTTCTTTTTTTATTTTTGTTTTGATAGCACTTTCTTTTAGTTGATGAGGGGAAACCCGGGAGAGGGAACCAAATACCAATTATACATGTAGCAGGCCATTATCGGTCCGCCAGCGAAACGCCATTTAAATGGCGTTTCGCTGGCGAGCCGATGATAGCCCAACATTGAATGCTGGCTTTGTAGAAGGGATCTGGACCAGTATTGCTAAGAAACCCTGTTATGTGATTTTCAGGGGGGGGGGGGAGGTCCGGACCCACTGTCTCCCCCACTCTGGATTCGCGCATGAGCTATGATCCATGATTGTGATACTTTCTGTTCTTGTACTCGATTTTTGATGTCTGGCTCTGTTGATGTTTTTCTAAAGGTAGAACTACCTGAAATCAATAGGAGAATGCGCATGACATTATTTTCCTTAATTTGATTATTTCCTTCAATTTGCTTGCGATTGTATATATGTTGCATAGCAACACTACAAAGTCAATTGATAGACTTCGGTTTTGTTCACCTAAAATCACCATTATTCTAATCTTTGCAAGTACAGTAATAATTGTAACCATTTATTGAGCCTCGACATACGAAAAGAGTCTAAAACTAGGCAAAAATAAAAAAGGAGGGGCTATAACGTTATATTGACGGTTATAGCACAGCTTACAGCCAGTGAAGACCCAGATAAGAGGATTCTCTTATGGGTTTTCACTGTTTGATCTGCTAGCAAAAACCTCTTCTGCAAAGAAAAGCTTTGGAATCCAAAAGTTATCCCTTTTTA
>CAXHUL010000332.1:264886-285573 GCA_964019695.1 Loripinus fragilis | reverse complement strand
CTTCCCAAAAATGTTGGAAAATGGTGATAATTTATTTTAAAAAATCAAATAGCGTGGAATGTCTATACCTTGTTAATCATTTTAGTCCCCACCCATTGGGCTATATCCCATCCATGGTGGAAAGAAAGAAGGTCCCGTGGCCCAACGGATAAGGCGCCTGACTACGGATCAGGAGATTGCAGGTTCGAATCCTGCCGGGATCATAATTTTTAATGATCTTTCATCCTTAATAGATAATGGACTCGAATATTTTAGCACCATTACATGTTTCCAAGTAGTATTCGTGTTAAGAAATACATAGTCGACAACATTTTTCTCACGCACTACTATCATGAGGATACATGTAACAATAACAAGAGCAGTTTATCATATTTAGATAGCTATGGCCAACCCACCGATTAAAGCTTTACATCAGAGCCATCATAGAGTTTGAGGTCTGACCCACTGTCGTGCAATTAAAGAGGAAACCATAGCAGCTATAAACCGTGATTGGGCTTAAAACCAGGCATACAGACTGTCGCGTGACATCCATGTTATATCCAACCTTTATATAATGTTTGATAATCTTTTTGAATTGATCACTAAAATAAGGTTATCCAACAATTGGTTTGAATTTATAAAATAAATTATCATAAAATATAGGTTCTGATATGCCTTGTTGTGGACTATTTTTAACCCAATGTTGTATTGAACAATTAAAAATAGTAAGTGAGTATGACCAGGAAATACCACAATCACAAACCGCAGACAACCCCGAGGCACCGCGAGAAAGAGCCGCTCAACCATCACGAGACACCAGGAAGACAGATAAAGCAAAGCAACCAGCTCTCTCTTCCCCATCAAGATGATTACAATACTAGAATGGACATAAAGAAACGTACAATAAAACATAGACCGATTACAGACTCCCACAATGGGAGTAACAATAAGTCAACAACAGAACCACCGCCTTAGAATGGACAGCAGCCTAAGGCTGCGGGGGGCTTAAATGCATTTTACTGGTACCAAATCTTCGCCCTAGATTCTGCTGCTGTTAAAGTACAAGAAATGTTCTGCTCGCATGGAGGCCATCTAACTAATGCAATGTATCATCATGGAGAAACACTAACCAAAATAACACACCATGATGAAACAAAGAAAAGGGCTCATAACTCACAGATAGTTAGAGCTAAAGAAAACCTCAAGTTGAGCCACGGTGGGACCAGCTACAGATAAGCATCAGGCACCAACCCACCGATTAAAGCTTTACGTCAGAGCCGTCATAGAGTCTGAGGCCTGACCCGTTGTCGTGCAATTAAAGAGGAAACGATAGCTATAAACCGTGATTGGGTTTAAAACTAGGCATGCAGACTGTCGCATGATATCCAAGTTATATCCAACCCTTATATAACGCTCTACTATCTTTTTGAATTGATCACTAAAATTAAGTTTTCCAACAATTCGTTTGAATTTATAAACTAAATCACCATAAAATATAGGTTCTGATATGCCTTGTTGCAGAAGAGTATTTAATCCAATGTTGTATTTAACAATTAACTCTGAGTGTCTGTGGTAGAATTTAGAAAATGCTTTTCGAATTTTATGATATCTATAACCTTGTTTTAATAACTCAGCAGTTAAAAATTAGTTTCTTTTGTTGAAGTCCTCAACATTAGAACACACTCTAGCAAAATGAATAAGTTGAGAAATATATACACCATAGGAAGAAGAGCGCGGAACATCTCCACCAAGAAAGGGGAAATTTACTATTTCAAAATTGAAATCATCCCGTTTATCATATTTTTTTGAAGAAACAATGCCATTTGTTATTGACAAATTCAAGTCCAAAAACGGAGCTTCAGTATCAGAAGAATTCGCCTTATTTAGCTGAAGATCAGTAGGATATATCTTACCTACCTTTTGTTCATAAATAGAATTATCAATATTAAGCAGTCATCTTAACATCTGGAGGTGGAGTTACAAACTTCAATAATATATGTTTGGTTATTGTTTGACAGAGACAACATGAAGTCTTTCTCATAACAAAACAAAATTAAATCTGCAACAAGAAGAGCACAATTATTACCCATTGGAATACCTACAATTTGTCTATATAATTTTGAACCTAATCTTATAAATATATTGTTCAAAAGATAATAGAGAGCATCACGCGTTTTCTGACATAACCACAATTTATATCATTTAGGTTGTTCAGAAGTAAAAAGGCATGTTTATCATTACAAGCCAAATAAAGTGAGCTCTTACTGTTGAATGTTTGTTCAATTAATTTCGTAAGTTTTTCTATGATTGGATTATGAGGCAATGTAGTATAGAGAGTAGAGAAATCATATGTAGATAAACCAGATGCTAGAAAACCTCTAGTCTTCATTTTATTAAGAAATTTACCTGAATTTTTATAGACCAAAATAAATGTTAACCATTTCTTTCATAAACTGTAGGGCAATATTAAATGATATGGTAGTCATGGGCGATCGGGACTCCCGTGCGATTTTGATGCCGATTTATGGTGACCTATACCAAATCAAACTTTAGGGGATAACTAATGAAAATCACCTGGTCACCCATCTGGGTTTCACGTCTGGACGTCATTATGACGTCATCAAAATATCGTATATTGAATCAGTGTAATTTAAACGGTATGTCCATTGTAGTATATGGCGATCAGGACTTTCTTGCATTTTGTTTGCCAATTTTAGTCGATATGCATCAAATTTAATCTTAGGAGGTTAATAATTAAAATTAACATGTCGCCCATAGTGTTTTCGCATCAGAACAAAATGATGACGTCATTGAAATGACGCCTAATATGTAAATACCACATATGTATGCGTTTTGTCCATTTCCAACGCATGGAAATATTCCTTTGATAAGCTGGCAGCCTTATCATGACTGAATACAAACTCTTTTAAATCGTAACATACAAAATATATTCAGATAGTGTGAAGTCAGTTCGAGGGGGGGGGGGGCGTAAATGCCGTCACGATTTACGAATAGAAAGACTGTGGAGTGAATGAAAAACACGATAATGAACGGTGTAAATATAATCTCTTATGCTTATGTATCTATATATAGATGTACCACGACCTCTGACCAATGACCTTTGGGTCTTTCTATTTCAAACGATTTATGCAGAATACGTAAAATGAGCCAGTCCGAGTAGAACATATGTGTATGTCAAAGCTTTTATAGTAAATGTAAATAAATGCCCGAAAACCTTTTTTTCTAGTACAACATATCAATATTGTAAATAGAGTCACGCTCAAAAGCGTTTGGCTTATCTGTAGCTGCTTATCATACACTCAAAGAAAAGATAGTAGTAATAATCTTTTGCATACACTATCAACCAAACTCATTATAGTCCGATTTTGACCCCTGAAGGATCAAACGTTAGAAGAGTCTACTAAGTAGTAAGTTCATGATACGGAAATAAGGATAAACCCTCTACAAGTTACCCATTGTACTTCGATAGCACGGCCAATAGAAAACTGTTACAATCTGATTTGTCTTTCGCATGCTTATAGGTTGAATCGTCTTCAAAGGTCAAAATCGGACAATAAGGCATTCTTGTTGATACGGCTAAAGAAATATCTGAATCCACATGAAAATATTTGTTCAAAAGTCATAAGCATATTGACCACTGGCAATATTTTACACGAGTCCTCTTCTGCTCCACGGCAACACAAATCAGTACAATATAAATGGTTTACGTTGTACTTACACCGAGATGTTTCGCATACAGACATGCTGCATTTACATTTTATCAGCTGCAGAGGGGTTTCGGGGGCAGGAGGCAACATGTGCGGATCCAGGGATTTTTGTCAGTCTTATTTAGTCCTCAGCTTATTTTATAGTTTACAGAGGGGGTCCAATGGTTTTATTGCTGAGAAAACTATACTTATACTTTACCAAGGATCCAGAGGGGGTCCATTATTTTCCAGGGGGGGGGGGTATCAAATTTTTTCCAGGGGGGGGGGGGTCCAAATGCTAATTTCTTTAGAAACCCATGTTATTTTTTAGGGGGGGGGGTGTCCGGACCCCCTATCCCCCTCTGGATCCGCACGTGGGCAATGTCATCATAACGGGACAATATTTATCACAGTCCCGCTTCTAACCACAATTGACAGGCATTGATTTGTCAGGATAAATGACAGATGAGGTTTTCCAAATGATACACTGGTACTGCGCACGTTTGACACCTTCGAGAAACACATCTCTTGGAAGTGGTAGTTTTTGCAATTCAGCTTTTTTTTCTCCCAAATACCCACTACGTCAACGCAGTGAGTCGAACAATATCGAAGTAAGAAAGACGGCAAAGATCAGGAATCGATATAATCAAGTACCACACCTGACCCAGGACACCAATGGGAAAGTTACAAACTCACAGTTACAATGTAGACATCACAGACGAGAGCTAAGAAGTCAGGACAATTTACAAATATATTACTCTAGTGCATCCGCCACAGTGCTTTCTAATGGCACTGAGCCGAGGTGAAAGAATGCTTCGTGGATAGAGTCTCTAGCATAACTAAATGCCTGCCAATATGATTTCTTGCTCTTTCCTGACATTGAACTGATTAATATCAGCACCTGAAAGTGCATGGAATTCGATCAGAGCCCTGGTTGTGACATCACCAATGCCACATTGATATCTTTAATAAGTGTTCTGATCTTAGAAACTTGATGATATATGAGCAAGACTGTTTAAGAAAATGTAAAATATCAACACTCTGCAATTGTTTTATATATATTTATTTAAGCGGCGAAAACAAAATTTGCTCCTCTGCAAAACTGGGAGTAGGGTTGTGCATTAGCTCATATAGACAAAATATTTAAGATAAAAAATGCAAACTTTGGTTTTTGTATTCGTCAATTGAGTATAGCTTTGTTAAACCTAATCTAAAACGATATTTATTTATATTCCATAGGGAACAATGTTAAACACATATGATAATTTTACTCTTAATTCAATATTTCGGCCCAAGGCCTTTATCAAGAAAAACATGCACTTCAATGTCAACTACATAGTCTCTGTTCCACCATCTTGTAGTTGACATTGAAGTGCATGTTTTCTTGATAATGGCCTTTGGCCGAAATACTGAATTAAGAGTATAATTATGATGATAATCTAAAACGGTTTGAAACCGACTCAGAGCAGTCGTTAAACTAAATGACGATAGCCAAAATTACCACTTTTAAATTATAATTAAGTTCATGTAACGCACATAATACAACATGTAGCTGTAAACAGCTGTCATATATAGTAAAGTCATCCAGTAATTTGCAGACTATTAGAATGTTCATTGATAAGCTAGTTTTAAAGGTTTTTTTCTGTAACTCAAACTTTCAATTTTCTTATTCTCAAATTGATAAAGAAACATATGTAACAAGCTGTTACAGGCTAACACCCATGCTTACGGTGTGCAAACATCTCCTATTCGATGCACCTTGAATTGGTACATACGATAGAGTATATCCAAAAGAGTTTGGGATGGAGCAGGTCAATACTCAGCTTGCAGTCAAAATCTTGTTTGATGGTTATTCTTTTTTATGAGATGAGGAGGACAATTATCTTACCAGAGAAGCAGAAATAATAATCGATATTGTATATGACTTGGATAAGGATTGGTTTAGAACTTTTACATTAGAAAGGGACATTTACTAAATTGTACTGTTTAAATGTGAAACGATTATTTTCTATGTTCCTCTTGGGTGTATATTTATTTTAGAATTATTCATATTAGGAAATATTGAATACAAATATTCATCACATCTGTAACAAAGGTACAGGGGCTTAATAATCATCAATACCTAGACTTAGGCACCAGAGACTGGAGACTTTAGCTAGGAAAACATGCGAAATATATTCATTTTATCCTGAAATATCATCTCTTACAACAAGTTAATGTCCTTGCTCATTAATTATGTCATGTAACATATGTTACAAACTTTAACAAGTGCTTCAATCCGCAAATTCTATAATTTTAATAATATGAGCAAGACAATCCCAAATATGCAAGATATCCAACAGCAGCAAATGTTTTCATATATTTTTACTTAATGGTGCCTACAAAATTCGGCTCCTCGAAATTGGGTATAGCCTTTTGGTTGTTTAATTGCACGTATAAGACACTATATTTAAAGTATAAAAGCAAAATTTGGATTTTCTCTAACCAAAATGAGTTTGTTAGTACAAAATAATCAAAACGTTTTAGAAAAGGCACATATAAGCTAAAAAGTAAATGATATTGGTCACAAGTTTCATGTTTAAAGGGTAATCTAATTAAAGTAACGTACATAACACCACAGAAAGCTGTAATTTTGCTCCAAAAGAATTTATATGTAGCTAAAGTTGTCAATATGCAGACCATATGAGTAATTTAAACAATTAGCAATCTTTCTGTAGCTCAAACTTTTAATTATTTTTTTTCTAAATTTAATACGGTAACATATGTAACAGGCTGTCAGAGACTAACACCCCGGCGAACATAGTGCAAACATCTATTAAAAGACACAGCTTGGAATTCTCTTTTAGATAGGATAAGCTTGCGAAATTCCCCAGGGGGGAGCAATAACATTCTCAGCCATCAGTCTAAAGGTGGCCTGATAAGCTGGGTATTTATAGGAAATCAACGGTATTTTGCATGCAAAATATAGTTATCGATACATGATTCATTGCCAAAGTCAGGTAAAGCATTGATGTAACCATCATATGACTAAAATAATTTATATTATGTTAAAAAAAGCGTTCGTGTTGGATAAATATGACCATACCAACACAAACTATAGCTTTTATTAACAGGCAGTTTCTTATTATGGTCGCCATATTTATGACGTCATAACTAGCCTCAGACGCGGATTTGAGATGGGTGACCACCTTTAAATTAAAGGTAAGATTCCACTGAAGGTTTTGATATAGGTCACCATAAATCGGCACACAAATCGCACGGGACCTATTTTTTGTCCCTAAGGGCCCTGACTATGGCTTTTAATCGCAGTGGGGCAAAACGTCAAAAGAATAGACAACCCAGTAGCTGTACATGAACTGAAATTAGCAATAAAACGCGACTTATAGGGCAGTTTATGAAGTTTAGATAACCAGTATAACGTAGGAAGCTTGCTATAGTCCTCATCAACAAACATCCAAAACTTAGCTGCCATATGGCATTGATGCCTATAAACATTAGACGTCTCATCAAGCCGGTTATGCTCAAATGTTTTTTTTTGTGCTAAGTTTTTGCATTAGGGTGTTGATATAGTACCTTTTTTCAAACGACCACAACATTGTTAGCAGCCTTATCTGCATGTGCCAAAACAAACCTCCTATGGAATTCCTGGATCCCTTACTTCAAATGTCTAAAGGCTAATTTAGGTTTAGGTGGTAGAAGATCTAAATTGTTGCAATACAATGAAATTCTACCATTAATAATCTTATTTTTTTTAGTTTCCAACTATTTAAGGCATTAGACTCAACATGCTCTCGTTTACACCAGCGATATAAAAATTCTTGTAAGGCGCCTGCAATTTCCTGACGACATAATTTTAAGTCTATTGGCAAAGGAAACATATATTTAGGTCCCTTACATATACAAGACCGAATTTTTGAATCCCCTGTGACTATATGACCAGCGGGTTGGTAGCAATACTAAGAGTCTTTACAATCTCAAGAGTCAGGAATAGAATTTTCAATATCAAGTTCTGTTACTGATTTGTTAAAGTTAAAAACAGTACTACAAATATGTTTATTGTACTTATAACAAATGGCAGGGGATTCCTTATTTTCAAAATAAGTAGGAATAGAAGAGATAACAGATTTATCTTTAAATATACTGGGTAAGGTAATGAATTCAATCACCTTGTTGACAAATTGAATTTTGATAAAATGTCAAATATGATTAATTTTGGAGTCTATATATGGCTGATGAGCATGTTGAGTGTAACACCGGGTAAGAAGTGCTGCATCATAAAATGGATGAGCTCTATCATAGAATTTATTAGCCTCAATATCCAACTTACGAAGTGAATAGATAGAAAGAGTAGCTGAACGTGAAAGTGCAATATGTCGACCTGAATGTTTTATGATGAAACTTAATTCTGAAAGAGTTAAAACATATTTAATTTTGCGTTTTAAATTTCATTTTTGCCTTAACGCTGAGATCGCTTATTGCGTTTGTGGATATCTTAAAGAGAAAAAACCCCATCAAAATCAGGTAATGTAGAAATGTTATCTTCATGGTCAATAGTATCATTAAAACCAAGTGTATGTGGTATTTGTAATAATTTTATCCTCTTGAATTCTAATTCATGCCTAGGAATATTTCTATATCTTTTAGTGGAATTATCATCATAAATATAATGTAATATTTTCAACATGCTGAATAGAAAACTGCTAGTATAGTGATTAGTTTGTTTGAAATGCTATAAATAAATTTTCAATTTTGCGAGGCTTTTTTATTCGACGATAGCGCTCAGAAAATCTAGTTTTTAGAAATCTACAAGTTTGGCCAACATATTGCATGCCACAATCTTTCTCTTCTCAAGATAAAACATAAATAACATAAGTTGATCTTCAATCAAGATCAGAATTATATAGTAACCCCCACACATAATGGGAGCAACAAGGGACAATGAACTAACAACAGAAAGGACATCAGCCAGAGCTCCCAAGGGTCTATAATGAAGTGACATCTGTTGAAATAAACATACTTTTAAATAAAGTGTCAGATAGGTTTTTATACATGTCGTTTCCATGGCCCAACGAATACGGCGCCTGACTACGGATCAGGAGATTGCAGGTTCGAATCCTGCTGTGATCAAATTGCTTTTAGTTTGAAAGATAATGACCACTCTTTTTTCTTCCAAATATGTTATGTTTGGAAGAGTAACTGATAAATAGGATACATGGTTCGCGTCTTTTGATATCAAGTTTTCCAGGCTCGGCTACGAGAACGCATGTTGAATAGCGAGGCTTCAAGTGTTCTTTAGTAGTGTTTAAAAAAATAATTTTGCAATCATCTCCATGAGCGGATCCATAATGTTTTGTCAGAGGGGGTCCAACTTTGACAAGCTTTTTTATTATTATCATTTAGAGATGAGAGACGATCCAAGCAAATACCACTTTAAGTGGGCCATCATCGGCCCGCCAGCGAAACGCCATTTTAATGGCGTTTTACTAGCGTGCCGATAATGGCCGAAAATTGAATGCTGGCTTGGTGATTTTTCAGGGGATCCGGACCAGTATTGCTAGGAGACCCTATATAGCTAGATTTTTGTGATTTTCAAGGGGGTCTGGACCCCCTGTTCCCCCCTCTGGATCCGCCTAGGATCTCGAGCTCGCTGAGGAAGAGATAACTAGTTATTTTACTTTTATTGTATTCTTGCCGTCGTGTGGGTGTCACTGTTCTATGTCTCTTCCTCACGGTGTCGTGGATTGTACGTGATCTGTGGAGGTCAAACTGACAGCTATATTGGCTCGGATTATTGGGTATATCAATCATAAACGTTTTTCGTGCATGGAATTAACATTTGCCAGGACCTGGGGAAGCTGTTGGAACGCAAGGCCACAAGATTAATGCACTAACGTTTGCCATTGGAAGACTTGGTAAATAAGGACAGTTGGTCTATTGGTACATCGGGTTAATTGGGATAGTGGCATTGTTGCAGACAGGAAGCACGCTAGCACGTACTAACCTGTCGCCTTCCGCTCGATGCACACTGGGATTAAACCTCGTTTTTATTAAAAATTCGAGGGGCATTTGGAAAGTTCTTAGCATAACATTATAACCCCACAATGCGTTGATGAACTTCTATCCAATAATAAATTTTTGGAAACTAGAATACAACGGCTACATGATGGTTTAGTTTTTGTCAAAAAATAACCCGGCATGCACGTGCAACGCATGCTTAAAATGAGTAGGGTTTATACACTGGCTGAAATTTTAAGCAAAATATTTGTAAAACAACGAAGGAAAATTGGGAACCTTATTTACGATCATGGCTTGACAAATAAACGATTTGGTGCCAACTTAATTTTTATTAAAATATATTATGCGATCACTACTTGCACGACTTACACATTTACATTCAGAAAATGCTGACTAATAAAGAAATGGTAAACAATCAAAAATGGGACTTTTTCGATTTTTCTATATACTTTTACTATAAATTGTGTCACTACAGGAGCACGAAAGTGCCTATTGAGTATATGTTTTGCTATATTCGTAGCGAACAATGCATAAAGATCAGTTCGTCGAGCAAAAAGTGCGGCTTGTTTAGTTCTGTATTCAAGAAATTGTTCCTTAAAACACCACCCCTACTTTCAAGAAGTGGGTGGGGTAACTTAACCCCTCACATTTTGTCGATGGCATAAGACTGATTTCTCATGGTATCGCGTTATCCATCACAAAATTGATTGATTTCTTCTCTCAAGGTATTTTTACTTTTTTGTTTGCCACAGTTTTCAAATGAAGTGAACCAAAACATCAACCCATAGCTAAACTTACTCTGCCCCATGGGGAGATTATCAGAGTTATCTTGCCTTTGTTCTGGTTTACAAAATTTATTTTGGTTTCAATACAAAGAGCATAAATGTGCTTGATAAAAATACCAACGCATTGCATTTTTAAACTACTGTCGAATCTATATTTTCTAAATATTTGCATTGTGACATGCTATTTTTAGTCGAAAAAATTAGCGCATTGCTTGATTTCTAGACGATTTTGGTATTGCTATTCCGGTATTTAGTTATAAGAAACATCCAACTTGGTCATCACATGTATATTAACTGTACCAGATTATGGCCTACTAAATAGTACACAATTATCTAATTTCATGAACTATTGTTAATGTTCTGCACACTTTTCAAAAGGTAAAATGTTATATTTTCCACTGAAATTTTGCATTTTCCAGTACACAAACAGAACATGTGTTCATAATAATATTTTTTGTGTCTGTATTATAATAGCCTCATGAGAATTGTGCCATAACATAGAGGAAAGATAGCTCTTTAAAGTGATACCAAACACGATAGGGTTTGTAAATCGGTGACTGAGATAAAAGACCATGCTAAGAACTTTCCAAATGCCCCTCGTATATTATGCTTACATCCAGAAAATATTGACTAAAAGAGAAACGGTAAACTGTAAAAAATTTGCATTTTAGCTATTTTAAACAATAAAATCTGTCACTACAGGAGCGCGAGAATTAAACGGGACTAACCAAATTTCGCTAGCTACCCATAATGCAAAGGGTGAAATGCGAGAGATCTAGATGAGGTATCGTCAGGTCTCGCGAGAATGGGGATAGTGGGTATGCGATGTGGGATAGTGCGTAAATTCGGACAGCAGGCAAATTTGGACAGAGGTTAAATTGGGACAGTGTATTAATTCGGAAAGTGGGTCAATTGGATCATCAGGTATTAAGGACAGTGGGTAATATCGAACAGTGGGTAAATTCGGACAGCGGGTAAGTCCTGACAGAGTTTGATCCAGAAAATGGGTTGATTCAGACAACGAATTCGGACATGAAAAATGCTGCTCTGATGGTATAGGGTAAAGTCAGGTATACTCGGACAGGCAGCTAAATTCGGACAGCGACCTTATTTGTTTAACATTTCAAATATTGGAATAAAAAATAAATTAATTATGCAAACAGTGAAAAGCCTAATGAGACGGCTCATAAGGAGCCGTCTCATCTGGATTAACACTGTTTGCAAATGAGTGTCCGAATTTACCTGGTTTCCGAATTTACCCGACTTCACCTTTATAGCAAAAAAGCCTGGTGAGTCTGAATAAAGGTATCAAATAAGAAAGAAGAAACAAATATAGTGGTCAATTAATTTATTTTTTTTATAATTAATAACTGTCATTAATATAATTATATATAGAAAATCAGTGCATGCATTTAAGGCGTCTGAACAACAAATGAGCAAACTGTTTAAGATGATATGATCGCATAGTATATATATATATATATATATATATATATAAAAATATATATATATATACGTTAAATCACCTTTCAAACGTGCACTAGACTATATTACCATGTGTTTGTGCGAGCAGCAAGGACTCTGACGAGAGCAGTCTCGTCTGAGCCTTCGCTGATCGCCTGTACGATGCCTACAGACTTTTACGGAATACCCATGCAAAGAGTGTAATTCCAGAGTCTAGCTCTGCACTGTTAGCTCGGATACAAACGATCTTCAGGGACGGAAATCATCTTATTAATAGAGAATACTAGGTGAGTGTCTTTTGATATCAAGTGTACCGGGCAAGGCCTTGAGAATGCTCGTTGGCATCGCAAGGCTTGCCACGCGATTGAACATGCATTCTAAAAGTCGAGCCTGGTAAACTTGATATCAAATGCGCGAACCTGGTACATCAGCTTACCAAGTTGATTTATTCTTCAAACTAGCCAATATGACGTAATTATCGATTTTTGGTGTCGAATCAACGTCATTGGTGACGTCATTTAAAAAGTGCAACGTCATCATGACCTGATAAAGGCACACGCCATGAGATAGACAACGTTTATCAGGCAACGTGCAACGCTGCAGTTAAAATGGATGGTAACTGATAAAGACTCATTCTTAAACAGTATTTACTTGTACATTTTGTAAGTGTTTCTGAAGCCCAAAAATGAAAATTGTTTTTCTCAAATTTCTGTTGATTGGTTTATTAGAAGAATGGGCCAAGTGTAAAAGTCTGGTATTGAACTTTCACCGTTGCTAGAGTTAGGCAACGTTTATCAGGTCAACGTGCAACAATGCTGTTAATATATATGTGGTAACTGATAAAGATAATTTGACATCTCGCAAGGGAAGAGAAAGCTAGCCATATACAGATATATGCATAGGGTTTTAGTTTTACCTTAGGCATATGACCCTTAAGCCTAGCGTTCTTTTTGTGGGACAAAGGCAAACAGTGCAAACCCAGATCAGACGCCACAGAACGCGGCGTCCGATCAGGGTCTCCACTATTTGCTTACAGAAAATTCAATCAAAATTTGGATAAAAATTAAAAATACCACCCAACCACCCTTAAAACAGCTTGGATACAAACGATCTTTAGGGACGGAAATACATCTTATAAAGACTTATTCTTAGACAGTATTTACATGTACATTTTGTAAGTGCTTTTGAAGCCAAAAAATGAAAGTTGTTTTTTTCTCAAATATCTGCTGATTGGTTTATTAGAAGAATGACCTAAGTGAAAAAGTCTGGTATTTATTGAACATTCGCCGTTACTAAAGTTACAGGAAATGACCTAAGAATAGAGAAAAAATTGAGAAGCTGACCTTTTTGAACAGATTTGATGCTTGGAAAGACCGTTTTATGACTTAGATATCAGCACAGCTAAATACACCCCCGCTGTAACATGTCGTGTGCCTTGCATGGTCATTCTTACCATCTGTTGAAACACTTTCATGTGTTGGTGTTTGTTTGTGCTCTATGTTAAATTCCCTGTCAAAATGACCCCTTTCTTAATTTCAGTCTATTTAATAGCCATTATTGTTCCCATAGCAACGGTAAAAATAAAATAATAGAAGGCTTTTGAACTCAGATTATTGTTCTAATAAACCAATAAGCACAATTGGTGAAAAACAACTTTTATCTGTTGACCTCATATGGGGCCAAATAGCCCCTTTATGAATATATTGCCTCTGTCATGAACTGTGTGATAAACTGCAGTTGTGCTTAGAGCATTTTTACAAAAGGCTTATAACATATATAGAAATTTATTTATAGGTAGTGGTTTGGGTTAAGCTTTCATATAAACTCCATTACTGTCCTGCCAGCCAAGAGTGACAGTGACTTCATGTTTTGTTTACAAAGTTATCAGAGACTTAGAATCGATTATGGATTAATACACAAGGGATCTATCGATTCGCGTTAGCTTAAGTGGAGTGTAGAAGTTAATGTTTTACTTAACAATTGTAAACAAAAGGTACGTCACTGTCACTCTTGGTTGGCACGACAGTAGCTTAAGACAAATAAATGATGCACATATTATGACAATCTAACTTTAACATGCACACATGTAAACTTTTCTTCTCGTTCCTTAACTAATAACTCCCTTCAGAACTCCAGCAGTATTTACACTTTTTGATTTAACTTTCACAATTTCATCAAGGATACGTTTCCGTGCAACAGTAACTCCAGATTCATTTCAACATAGTAAAACTGTGGAAAACCTGATCCCGAGATATTAACACTTTTTCATGCTCAACCATACTGAGCTGCAATTTATACTGCTCATATTGCTAAAATGCCAAAAATTGATGGCATAATAACATTGATTAGCAGGATAGATACAACTTCTAAGAGTTTTATTGCAAGAAGCATCTTCAACAATATGTATTTTCAGCATTTAAACTTTTATGAGCAAATGAAATTGTATGCTACTGAGAATGAGTTGAGTTTGAAAAGAAAGGGTTAATAACCTGGAAGCCAGGGGTTGTCTATATATTGGTAGAAGTACCAGTACCTTGCCCCGAGATTATACAACATTTTCATGCTCAACTCAGCCGAGCATGATACTTCAACTGCTCATAGAAAGTTAGAAAAGTAACTAGAAAAAACATTGTTCCTGCTTAACACACTTAATGTACATGCATTTGTCCTGCTCATAAATGTTATAATGCCAACACGTGTTGTCATTATAACATTTATGAGCAGGGTACAAGCCACACTCAGTTTAGTTCAGCATGTAAAACGTTTTACAACATCCGGGCCTTGTTTGTCAATCTGCTGTTTTTTCATCATGAAACATAACCTATGCACAATAAGTTTAGCCATTTCTTATGTTTCGAATCTTTTTTGTGCTCATCTTTGATCAGTGCCGATCAATTTCAATTGCAATGACGAGAACAGGATCTTAGGCAAATGAAACCACGAGATATCAGACGCCATCCTTTAATTAGGCAAGATGGGGAGAACAAGAATTGCAGAAGGGTTCAGTAAGCAAAAATCACATCCGTTGTAAGTAATGCTAAAATGATAAGCATGTGATTTTTCTTTAGGTGGTTTTTCATCTTCCTCATGCATCATACGCCTATAAAAAAAACTATTGGTTATGTGACAGATGTGATAGAGACTTCATGCTGAAAATATCAGCTGCTATCAATGGTGTCAAAACGTAGTCATCATTTGATTAAACTTCTTATGTTAATTGTCATTTCAATTCAACAGAGTATCAGTTTACAAAGATATCATAGGTTTACAATCTAACTCGTCTTATTGTTGATTAAAACCTTAAGTTACTGAAAAATGGTGCGACGCATTTGCGATATAACGGTGACTTCAGATTGTATCTTTCGGCTCGTGCACTGTTTCATTCAACAGTATTTGTCTGAATGTGTTGGAAGGCATCAAACAGTTTTACTAGAAACACCGTTTAAAGGTGATAACGAAAAAGCATTAGTAAAAACGTCAAATTGTGAAAACTTGGTCCTTTATGTCTCAGAGAAAGTTCAGAAAATATCAGCATTTGCTATGCTTTGTTGGTTTTCAGTGACCAAACAATATTTTGAAAATGGTTTCGGCTTCCCACAATAATCAGAATAATCAGAAATACCCACGTTACTCCCCAGACTTAAAATTAAACGTCACTTTAGCACGGCCGCTGTGTTTGGTAATTCTGTATGTTTTTTTCAAATGGAAAATCTTGTCAGATGATCGGCGCTTGTATCTTCATGACAGCAAATGAAACTAAAGATGGCTTACCCATACAAAACAATTGCTAAATTTATTGTGCATAGTGAATTTGGTCGACTAAACTCATTAGAAGCCAATCAGCCAATCGAAAACTTTTCTGGCTAACTAAGGAGAAAAGAGAATTTGAGAAAACTTACTTGTACATTTGTGCGACTGAAAATCACAGTGTTGAGAGAGAGAGAGAGAGAGAGAGAGAGAGAGAGAGAGAGAGAAAGAGAGAGAGAGACGGGTGACATTGGCGTATTGGCGTAGCGCCCATAATGCAGTATATGCACGTGCGTTGTAAAAATAGTAACACTCAAGGGAACTCACCCTTTGTGGTAAAAGTGATTTCCATACCTTAAGGAACTGCTCTTAAAGGAAAGAATTCGCTCCCTCTGGGAGCAAATTCTTTCCTTTAAGAGAAGTCCACATTTTGAAAATGGACGTAATTGTAGAGGTGCATTGCTTGATTCAGTAATCTCCCTTTGATGTGCGTAACTTTATCAGCGTTCTGGCTACGCCATTGGGTGATGTTTAAATGTGCGATGACAGTGCTTATCAGGGACAGTTTTAGATCGTCTCAGCCAAATCATTTAATATGTTCAAATCACATGAATATAACCAAGAAATGCCAAGGTAGCAGATCCTTGCCTACCTACTGCACCAGAGGGAAATAGATATGATAACTCATAGCTTTAGATAAGCAAAATTGTTGAGCGTAAAATTGTAAATATTTTCTTACCCATCAGTTTTAACATATGTTTTGGTGCTCAAAATAACCGTCCCGATGAGACGGTTTCTTTGAGTACCCACAACATATGTTTTAGTTGAGAAATAAGAAAATGTTTTTTTTTTGGTACGCACTCTTGACTAAGGGCCTGAGTTATTATTATTGATTCATATTTTAGTACAAAGAAGTAGCATCTCAAAGTTGACACTTCAATGTAAACATCATAATAAATTATTCCATTGTCATTAAAGTGTCTGTAACTATCTTTATATATTATTCAAGTTCTCTTATATTTATATAAGTTTCTTCCTCCAGTGATTTATGGTGCTAGAATGTAATAAAGTGCATCAAATTGCACCTAATAAACATATTGATGATCATTTTACATGTGTGACTTATCCTCACCTGTGTTTAATTACATGTATCATAAATACATGTATCAACAAAACACGGTTTACCGTTGGTGCTTGGTGCTTCAAGTGTTTTTTTGTTATTTCAGAAGCTACTGACCTGCCAGTTAAAAGTGACAGTGACGTCATGTTTTGTTTACAAAGCAATTAGAGAAATGGAATCGATTAGCGTTAGCTCAAGTGGAGTGAACAAAGAAAAGTTTACGTAACTATTGCAAGCAAAATATTGCGTCATTGTCACTCTTGGTTTACACGACAGTAGAACGATATATAAAGAATACTAGGTGAGTGTCTTTTGATATTAAGCTTACCAGGCAGGCTTCGAGAATTAACATTCTGCTCGTTTCATCGAATAGAGCAGAATATTTGTCTAGTCGGTACTAGCATTAACAAAGGTTTTGCAGTATATTATTACTCAGTCGTCATGCACGGACTGAGAATAATCAGGTATTTGTGAACGAAGTGTCGTGAAAAATCAGTTCTAAGGCGGCTTCACAGATGTGAGCAACACACAAAATTTTGTATAGATTCGAGCAAGAGATCTTGCCGTGTTGATTTGCACGTCGTCAATGCTATGTGGTATACTGCACTGTTTAAAATCACAGCAAGTTTTCGCAAAGCAAAAAATAGAAAGTTTGGTGTCATGTGGGCTGGACGGCAGGTACTTTGGCAATGAGAAGATCTAAGGGTTAAGTAAGCTGTGTTACTGGCAGGGCTTTTCAAGCACTTCTTAAATAGATCTCATCAAGGTCTACAACGTCCTTCCATGTCACGCTGCTCATTTGCTCACATTAAAGCGCGCCAACATGCAAACTGTGTTTGTTTTCTTTGTTAGAAGTTAAGAATAGACTGCTAGAGGGCTTGCCTAGCAATTCATCAAATGTTCTCGAAGCCGAGTCTGGTAAACTTCATATAAAAAAACGCGAACCTGGTATTATCTTTATTAGTTTACTAGGTAATTCACAGTTCAAACTAGCGATTATGGCGCAGTTATCGTCTCGATTTAACGTCATCGACGACGCCATTTCAAAACGTGCAGCGTCATGTTGACCTGATAGATATATGCTGCAATATTTGCAACGTTTATCAGGCCAACGTGCAAAAATGTTGTTAATATAAGAGGTAACTGATAAAGATACGACATCTCGCGAGGGAAGAGAAAGCTAGCCAAATATATTAGCCAAAAGTTCTAACTGGCCTTCAAAACTTAAAATGGCATGACAACTCTTTGTGCATCTCGAAATTGACAGACGTGTCATATACCCTTGGCAGTGAAGATATTGACAAAATGTTCAACATTACATGCCGGATGCTAACTTGAATAGTAGTACCCCGATTTTCAAAATTCGCATTTTAGCACAATTTGTGAGTCATGACTTTTTGAAATAACCCCATTTCACACGCAAAACGTTTTCATTTCAAAAGCCAAACAACTATTGAACAAAAAAGTGCTGAAATAACACTCCATCTGCATGAAACTCGATTGCTATTGACTAAAATGTCAAAAATTACCCGACCATCCAATGCAAATTCTTGTGAATTTTGAAATTGAGGGTAAGTGTACTCAGCAAAGCCTCCCGGATACAACTTATCGAGTTTTTCTGAGCCGTTTTCTGTTATCGATGACTGATAGGCTGACGTATTCGGGAATGCATATGAAACTGATATAATCCTTATAACTTATCCAAAAATCGGTATTAACACACGTGGCCGGTTCGAACTTTTGACCAGTATAGTTCAGATTGTTCATGTGTTTGACATATGACCCTTATTAATTGGAATAGCTCCTATTACGCAGTTACGCACCGGCGTAATAAAAGTAGTAACATTTAAGAGAGGTCACCTAATGTGGTAAAAGTTTCAACACCATAAGAAACTGTTCTTAAAGGAAAGAATTCGCTCCCTCTGGGAGTAAATTCTTTGCTTTAATGGAAGTTTCCATTTTGATAAAGACTCAATTGAAGAGACTTACTGCTTGATCCAGTAGTCTCCCTTTGATGTGCGTAAAATTTTCAGCGTTCTGGCTTCGACACGGAACAGATAACCGGTTTTAATTTCCTAATTCATTCTTACTTGTGCATTTAGTTACTGGTTGGCTCGTTTTCAAAGTTTTATGTCTTGGTTCTTAAGTCAATTTAAGTGTAGAAAACAACTCGCCCGGGACTCATGTCCTGATTCATTTTGGATTTTCTTATGTACTGACATGTGTTCATGTATATCATAGTTAGGCTATGGTCTGTGGGTGTGGCTTATCCTGGTCAGATTCCTTTTAGCCTTTTTAGACCTCTTTAGATGGTTCTTTGAATAGAAGAAAATATACAAATTATGATACATGGGCAATCTTGCTCAGGTTTCATATTGTGTACATTTCCTGCGATTCTTATGAAATCCGAGAGTATGAGTATCTTGAGTTTTGGCTTAAAATATTTTACTGACCGTTCCAAGGCGGCTCTCGTTTGTGGTGTCTAACTGTGAGTTTGTCACTTTCCCATTGGTAACCTGTGTCAGGTGTGGTACTTCATTGTATCGATTCCTAATCTTTGCATCCTTACTTACTTCTTTTGTGGATATTTTGTTTTTTTCTGTCTCGTGTTTGCGATGCCTTTGTGCGCATCTGTTTATATGTGCTTTGTGGTCACTTGCTGGGAAGGTGCTGACCTATTGGGTCTCGGTTGTGGTGTCTAACTGTGAGTTTGTCACTTTCCCATTGTATCCTGGGTTAGTTGTGGTACTTGATTGTATCGATTCCTGATCTTTGCACCCTTACTTACTTTAACAAAAACTATTGATGATAAATACATGTAACAGAGACTCTGTCTGTGCATATGGTGTTTGAAATAACCGTGAATACATAACTATAAATATTAATTACCCATAAAGACTACCATACAAGAGGTGTTTCATGTTTATTTGAACAAGTTTGAAAATGCCGTTACCCATTTATTTCTTGTTATATTGGGTAATAATTGATTTCCATGGGTAAGTCTGATCTCTCATCCAGAAAAATAGTTCTTTTTTTATTTTGCTGGTTTGAAACAGTCTTTGAAGATGAGTAGTCAAAGTTTAAGCATTTAAAAATGCTGTCTGAAACGAAATGTACTTAATCTTTCTCGAACAATTTCTCTAAAAGATATGAAGTTTTTCCCTTGGAACCTTTTATATATTGTATATAGATAATTAAAGTATGTTCTGTTAGAAAATAAAGCATTCCAGTTGGATATTTACTTCTTGGAAGCGACTTGAACATCAAATTTTAGGGTTTACAGTTTCCATAGCAACACTAAATTGTATGCAAAATACTCAAATGCAATATTAGATGATCAGTTTTTTCGGTAATGGATACTTAAAATATCTAAAAAAAATGAGTCGGCTGTGAGTTTTGAGAATTTGCTTTTCAAACTTCTTCCAAGACACATTTTATACATGAGATACCCATTTGGGCACTTGTATGGAAGAACTTATTAAGCCCAGTTTCCAAGCAAAAACAGGCACACATAGGCTGTTTCTCATTTTAATACTAGACTGAGTGTGCCTCTAAACTTTAAAGAAAGTTTCACACTTAAATACGTATTTTCTTAGAAGATACATTCGTTTTAGCTCTTAAAACCAGTAAAAAGGGGGGTGGGGATGTATCTAGGGCCACCATGTTATGACTGTGCTTTAAATTGCCATCTTGTCTATTTGGCAATACCTGGGACTCGTCTGTTATCCATGAAAAAGCAAAATGGGTTTGTTTTAATTATATGCAACCGCAAAAGGTGAAATTTAAATCTGTTGAAATAAACATGAAACAGGTTTCCGATACCCTTGTAAATAGTAAAAACAACGATCAACCCAGGCATCCGGTATGTGT